>JARVGP010000127.1:0-75435 GCA_029876185.1 Mansonella ozzardi
TGTATCAAAAAAAAAAAAAAAAAAAAAAAAAAAAAAAAACAAGAAAGAATTAAATCTAACAATTAGTCGAAAAATAAAAAATTTTCTTAATTAATTAACACTTACGGTTTTTCATCACCATTATGGCACTGTTGCTTGAACCTGCTGTATCTTCTTCAGCCGGCATCAGATCTTCATCGAATTTCTGACCCTTCATGAATGTTGACATAATTGCTGCAAATGGAATAATTAAAACATAGAGAAAAGTAGTCCACCGATTTAACAAATCATACATAGCTAAACATTAGCATTTAATGGAATTCCGGAATTTGAAAAACTATATTCACTAAATGTCAAATAATCAACAGCCATGACGAAATAAAAGATATAACGAAAAAACCCACCATTAACAACTGAATTACTTCGTTCATTCACTTGTGAATAAAGGCTGCAAAACATTAATATAAGAAATCCTAACAAAACCATCAAATTGTGCATGTCTTCCAAACCCGCTTAAAACAATTCCAAAATGACACCATACCCTAAGATATTTTTCTTAAACGATGCATTTGTGAAATTAGTATATGCTTTAAAAAAATGAAATGAAAGAATCACCTCATAATGCCACCTTTCTTATCATCATCAAATGAGGAAGATGTTGCTCCATAAAGCAAATCAGCGTTTAAATAGGCTTCCGTAAGATGATTTTTAAACGACATAAAATTTCGTGACTGACATTTGGCGCTGCAGTAATTCTCGTGATTATAAAAGTCAAGGCTTTTCATTTCCATTAATGCTCTAAAAAAGTGTGCTATGTAAAAAAAAAAAACACGGAAATTGCTTTAAAAAATTTAGTTTCCTCAATCAGTAAAACTCACAAGCTATTCTATTTCGACTATAAAGGCACTACATCCGAAATTGACAAAAGCAGCGCTAGAAATGCAATAACGCTATCAGCGGAATTTTCTTAAATATCTTCTATACAGAAACAAATTAATATAAAGCAGTATACAAAGCTGCTCCAACTAATCAAAGAGAAAGTATAAGCACCACCATACTTCCTCCTCTATAAATTGCTGCGACTACTGACCTTCTTTTTCAGAAATAAATTTTGTCTGCACATTGTGTCTGCAGTATCACTCACAGTAAAGCGCAAATATTTTCTTCAAATTTTTACAATACAAAGAGTTGAAATACCTCATATTTGATTTTCCAATACGAATGCTCCCTTTCCAATCTTTTTGTTTATCTTTATTAGCACGTATTGTAAATTCTTTGGGACTGATTAATTCACCTAAATAAGCCGCAAAAATGTAAAAGAATATATGACTAATGCCGAATGCTTGAAACCAGAATACAAGACAGAAAGAACAGCTATGTTTAGGTAACTGTCTTGAAATGGACAAAAGGGCCTTTGAATAACGAAATGATGTAATATTCACTATCACACTGCAATGTACTAAATCATATGAAGAGAATCGTATTATATTCAAGGCAGATTAAAAATTCAGAGGATAGTACACAAAACTGCTGTTAGTCACAGTACACAAACTGAAGAACAATCTGGACAACTGATTTCACAGCGCAGAACAATCTGCCCATTTGTTTCTCAAAGAACTACACAATGTTTACTAGAAATGTTCGATTAGCAAAAAAAAAAAAATTCCAGTTATAAAAATGTGATTGCTCACAGGCATACACTGAAGATTAACGATAACGAGTGTGCGTAATTATGGGAACACGACTGCTTTAAATAAAAAAAAAAAAGAAAAACAAACCATCCAGTTCAATGCATGGTTGATGTATCCCCGGGCAAACGAACTTTTCTGTATGCAAACGAGCCACTAAATGCCCACATCTTACCTAAAAATTTTAGAAAATTAACGGGAAATAACTCCCAAATTTTTAAAACATAGCTGCTTCTACATAGTTTTCGTTTCTCATCGTTAAAGATGCATGAAATTGCATAAAAAATTGTGTTTTAATGTTATCAAATAAGCAATGAAAGCTTAGAAATCCAAAAACATATGGAACTCATTCTTATTCCAAATAAACTGTGAATAAAATTTAAATTTGAGAAGCTCATTAAATCATAAAACATCATCCCATAAAACGGAAATTCATATACAAGAAGAAATGGTTCTTTTTCGAAACATCGATATGATTGGAAAATATTCCCAACACCTTCTAACAGCTTATTTTAAACGAACCTCTAAAATAGGTGCTTTGAGATCTACTGGTGTGGTACTTCCACCATCATCCGCTCCATTGATTGACATATTTAATGCGTTTCACAAAACTTGGAAAGAATAACCTATAATTCACAATTATTACTTACTTCCAAATCTTTCCCAATTTTTGCATTTTTATATGACCCAAAATAATACACACAGCAATAGTATTTTTCTCTCCAATTAACACCAAAAAAAAAGACATCGACCGATTAAAATAAAGTTAATTTAATCATAGCAGCTTGACCAAGTGTATAGTGGTACAGGAAGTCACGTAAAAGCTGCCGATTTGTACGTTTTAAACATTAAAAGTAGTTGTCGAATTACATCAAAATAAGCATATTTTGTATATGCAAAAATGGTAAGTTGGTATAAATTAGAGAATCGAATGGTATCATAAGAAGTTCAAGAGATGGGATATGCAAGAGAAGTTAGATGATCTGTTAATTAAAATTTGAAATTTGGCGCAAAATGGATGAAGAATATGTATGTCCATGATGGACTGACTACACATGGAGCGCTAAACTTTTTCATTGCCTATCAATTACGTTACGATTATAAAAGGTAGACCAAACGAGCGATCACTTAGATTAATACAATTTACGATTGGAATATTCCAGAAACGCCCGCCTGAGATTGGAGCAAGAAGTTCTGATGAACCTCTCATCCCTTTGGTTAATGAAATAACTAGTGATGTCACGCTTAGCAAAACATATCTCTTAGTGTTTTAAATGGCAGGGAGACGAATTCATTCGATACTTATTAACACGCTTGCCCTTCCAACTGTTAGTAAAACATATATCTATGAAAATATTCCGCTTACACACGTACGTGTAATGTTTGACAAAATTAAGCCTAAAGGAATAAAAAAGTTGTGAGGAATGTGTAAGATGAGTGAGATTAATGAAAAAAACAGTCTATACTTACCAAAAATTGTATAGCAATAGTATTACAGGTCGGCTAAACTCGTAATAGGACGTTGAGGATTGTAAAACAGAGGCCTCTTCTCGTGCTGTGCTGCTGTCAGTGCCACCGCCGTCGCGGATGCTGGCGAAGATAGTTGTGATGCTGTCGGGTGGGGCGTGCGCGCGCGTGTCCGCAACGCAGCGTACGTCAACATATCGTTGCTGTTGCCGTGGCAGTGCTGCTGTTGCTGCAGCCCTTGTGTTGCACTCTCTGCACTCTCCGTGTTCGGCCTGTTATCTACACGTATTTACATACACAGACACATACACATACGATCAATGCGATTGATGGAGAAGAAGGCTATTCGTGTCGTAGCCAGTCGGTCGGTTTGTCTATGTACACCCCGATGTATGTGCATAAACGTTTGTGCGTGTCTGTGTATGTATGTGTATCTGTGTATATGGGTGCGCGCAGAACGGTAAGCTTTGAAGGAGCACACTGACGCAGGTAGGATAGAGAATAACCTCTCGTGACAAGCGGGACGACAACGACGACGAGCATCACAAAGATACCCACAAACAATTTCATCGACCAAACGCTGCCCGTCTCTTTGCTCAACTCTCCATTCTTAAAATCTACTACTACCTTCACTTTCATCTATCCTAACTTTGCCCTTACCCTCCCTATCGTATTCTTCAACTATTTCTTTACCTTTACTCTGCTTAACTTTTTTTCCATCCTCTTCCTTTACCATTCCGTACCCTTTACTCTACCCTGCCTATCATATACGTCTGCATATCTCTCTGCTATACGTGGCTATAGTTGTCGCCGAAATGATTGCAGCAATAGCGCTGAGGGAAAGCTTGATGGTCCTAAACGCTCTGGAAGATAGGTGACATTCTGAAGATAGGTCATATTTGCAAGAAAAATGGATGCAAGGCAACGCGTAGAGGGACGGTTACAACACTCTTCTTCATATCCATCTTTCCAGTATGCACATACACACTGTCCATACCTATCAAATATCACACAATGATAGCTAATAAAAATAAAGTATGTTACTCACTTATAATTACCCTAATGAAACACTTAGGTCAAATCTTCCATCAATACTATCAAACTATGACATTTATGGTATTGTCCATAGAGTATAATTAGAATCATTGAGGACATTATCAGTTGCTGTGTACTTATCAATATTATCAATGATAATAAAATGATACAAGCGCTTTTAATGTTTTTTTCTTCTTTTTTTTTTTCGCATCTTTTCCTCGATGAAAAATTTGACATTTATATTACAATATTAAAAAACCTGAAATTGGTAAATTGCGTAATATTTCATTGAAAAAAAAAAAAGTTGAATAAATTGTTGATTTGTGATAACATATAAAAAATTAGGTATGATGATCATTTCATTATGATGTTACAAACTATAAATAAGCTACTGCATCGAATAATTAAAAAAATCCTGCTAAATAGGTTAGGTGAAAATTGTTCATAGCAAAAATTTTAATTAACCAATCATTTTTTTATGGGACAAAAACCGGGCTCCGTAACGTATACATTTATTTCATTGCTATCAAAAAATTTTGTCAAGTTTAGACGGGATTGACGCAAATGTGAGAATAATTCCCAATCAAAAACTGGAAATGATTCGAGAGAGGAGAAATGTTACCGTAAATATGAGAATGTAAACAGCGATCACAAGAAGCATCATTTTTTGATTTTTTATTTCGAGATTTAGGGAAAATATTATTTGCAATTAATACTTAATGATTATGCAATAAATCTTCCAATTTCTCCATTATCTTTGCAGTATCGGAAAAGATGGAGGGATACTGGTAATACGAGAATTCTGATCTTTTGACGGCTTAGTAACTGTTAATTTGTGGAAGGTTCAGATTGTCATCAGATAATTATTGGAAATAAGCCATTTTTTATAAGTTGAAAGTGTCGCAGTATCTTTTGAGTTTGACCGATGTCCAGCATTTTCTATTTGTGCCATTACTATAATTTGTGGATGTTTTTTAAATCGGATTTTTAAGATCGTTTTGAAATTTTTTAAAAAGAAAAAAATAAAACAACCAGTTAGTGAGGATGAATAAGAAAACTGTTCTCCATAATTCATCAAATTTTCACAGAGAAAATGGGTGTGTCATTCTGCCGTAGTTCAACGAGGAATAAATTTTCGTGATCCTGAATCTGTCTCCAAATTTTTTGAAGTTTGCTAGTGTAATGAAATCAATTTTATTTTGTCCGTTAGGAAATCGTTATTGAAATTTGAGTGATCAATTTTGAAAGATTGATTGAATCCAAAAGTTTCACATTTAGCAACAGTAATATTCCATTAACTTAATTGTTTCGAATCATGAAGTAATCAATTTGCCTTTTAGCCATTCTTAAAAAAAAGTAAAAGAACAAGTTTCTTTCTTTTTTTGCGATGAAATTCTCATTGAATAACTGCTGCTTTTTTTTTTTTTATTTTTTGATAAATTCGCTTCAGTTCTTTAGTTATGTATAATTTTTTAATGAGAATTCATCTAATCTATCCAGTCTTTCAGTCGCCAATCACAATTAGGTAAGATGACCTTTAAATGGTTCGATGATGCAGCTTCTAAAGGCTTCTACTTAGCACAGTGTTATCTCCCATTAGTATTACAAACAGAATACACCAAATATGTGAAAAAAAAGAAATAAAACTTTTTAAATTTTGAACGTTTTCGCAGTTATTTTAATTAGACTTGGCTCCATATTCTTTTTTTTTTTAATTTAAAAATGTTCGGGTAGAAAATTTAATGGCACTTTTATTAAACGCAATTGCGCAACCGCTTGTATCGGAATATTTATTCTCCTTACAGCGAATATACTCGTTGCAATAAATAAAACCTAAAAATTTTTGAGTGGCCTAAATTGAATATGCTGTAAAATGCTACGCCTTCAATTACTGTTAATGCCAACAGTATGGTTGATGAGTTTAATCGGACTTAAAATCTCATAATGGTAACGATCCGTTTAATAAAGTTGTATTAGGGAACATTTTTCAAAATTTTAGTCATTGTAGAAATAAGCCAACGATAACATTTCCATGTATATTACACACAGAAACAGCCAATGATATGAACAAAAACTTGACATGAATAAGGTTTTTTATACTTTTTGTCGCGATATCAAAGAAATCTACATTGTTTTAGAAGGAGATGAATTGAAAATAATTCAATTAAGACATTGCAGTCAAAAAATGTTAAATCTAAAAAACATTACCATCGTGTTTTCATTCGTTCTAAATGTATTTTAAATTTAAATTGAAATGCATGAAGTTGTTTGATGATTTAACTTTCATACATCTAATACATCTAATCCAAAGCAAATGAAAGAAAGACCATTTTCGTTGCTCATTAGGCAATTCACAAACAATTTCAAATTTTAAGAAACAGTAAAACTGACCAGCAGTTTACATAACTTTCAAATGGATTTCCATTTTCGTGATTGCATTTATAAAATTAACAAAATTTTGCATTTATTGAAAGTATTACGTAACAAGAAAAGACGATGAACCGTTTTCAAGAAGAGGTAAACCCGAATGTTTCATCGATAGAATGTAATGAATTTCAAGAAAAGTTGGTCGATTACTCGATATCCTTTGCCAGCATTCCCCGATGAGATTCGATACCTGTTGAGGTAAATGCACAGGGAGCTCCAGGTATATCTAAAGTATAACAATCAATTCCGAAAAAAAATTTGTTCTGAAAATTTTTTTCAACAATTCAATTTCATCAGCTAACAGCTTTTTCTCGAACAATTTAACTTTTTTATCAAACAAAAAACAAGTTCCTTTTACACAATTTAATTTTATTATCACGAATCATTAGCTGACAAACAATTTAGTTTTTTGTTTGATTTTATCGTTACAATTAAACCTCGGACGATGTTACTATAAATATTTTTATACCACTGATACATCACGGAAATTTTTTTCAACCCAATTGAAATTTCATTTTCAAGAAAAGAATTAAAAAATATTTTATGAAAAAATTCCACTTATATTCCTCTCATTTTTGCTACTTTAATAACAAATAAATTAAATGGAATGTGCGTAATAATTCACAAAAAAATTTTTTTTATTGCAAGCATTTAAATGTAATCTTGCAAAAATGTTATTTGAACTTTACTTCCGAACGACATTGTTCGATTTTCTTAACTAATGATAAACTTATGATGCTATATTTTCGAATTAAATTGGTATAATCATGTAAGGGAAAGTATTTCAAAAACCTAATACTCAAAACTTCCGTTGGCTTTCGTCAGTAATTTTTATAACTTTCATTCATTATTAATTATCTTTTTAACACTTCATTTTTTATTGCTTTGAGAATAACTTTGTCACAGTGTCAGAAAAAAGTCAAGATAAATGTAACAATAAACAATTTTTCAGTTGCAACTACTTTTCAGTAAATTATTCTGTGATTGAATAGTTTTGGCTCACTAGCGGAGTGATAGAATGTTTAAAAATTTATTTTTTCTGGAGTGAAAATTATACTAATAAAATGTGAAATCTGATGAGATACACTGACTGGTGATGTTTGAAGTAAATTTAAATTAATGTAATTAGTGCTAAGTACGAATTTCTGGGAAAATAATAGTATAAACAAGTTATAATTCAGAGTCTTATAAAAACATTTCGTAAATAAATATTTGAAGAATAGTGGTGAAATGACATCTAAACATTAAACAGTACCAAAATTATAGTTAAATCAGTTAACTCCGATGTATTCGGGAGCTTTGTAATAAATTATAAGTAAAGGAATTCTTGTATTCTCATCATTGCAATTTAAATGAATAAGTTGACCTGCTATTAAGTTTGAAATTCTGGAATTAAACATAAATACTTCAAGAAACCAACCGCATCATGTCCACTATAGATATGTTCAGCATTCTCAAGCAATTGAGCATTTGTCAATTCAGCAAATGGTATCATCTCACATTTGTTGAAAACTTCCCAAGCTGTTACCGCAAATGACCAAACATCGCTTTTATTGCTCCATTCATTCTAATAATTCAATTTCAATAGTCTCGTCAAAAGCACATAAATATTAGTGAGGCATTTTTAGTTTTATGATTGTTGATAAAAGTTTTTTTTGTAGTGTCAGTTCGGGTCGAATAGAACTTTTTAGATCAATGACTTTTTTCTCACTAAAAAAGGCTTCATAACTCCATTTGAATAACTTATGAATAGGAGAGAGAGACAAGGTATTGACCCTGAGTTGTAGAGATGATTGTTTTATTAGTTGACAATTAAGACCTTATTGAATACTGTGAATGCTAGAATAACAACTGTTATTTTTCTACAGATTTCAATCACTTTATTACCTATTAAAATTTAATCAATTAAAATATGATCAAAAGTTGAACAAACAGCAATAACGGATTCTGGAGCACTATAACGAAGTTGAGCGTGGTGAAGATGCCCTCGTGGTGATGTAATTTTAATCGTTCTCTTCTGATCAATCAGAATGCATTGAGGTGACAAATGTCCGTGGACAATTTTCTTTTGCTCCAAATATTTCATCCCAGCGGCAATTTCTACCACTAATTGTAACACGTTTAAAAAGCTGAAAAATACAAGCATTTGTGAATAAATATAAAAATTAAGCTAGTAAAATCCAAAGCTAGAATATAATGAAATAGATGAGAAGAAACTATTAATAGAGGCTCCTTTCATTGAAGAAAAGTTGAAAGTGGTCAAATTCAAACTTGGCCTCAGGCTTAGAAGCTAAATATTGCCGCACGTTTCCGTATAGCGCTAATTCAAGATACATTGTTGAGTTATCATCGATACCGTAAAGCTACAAATTTCATTTTTTAATTAATAAGACCGATTATTAGTTTTCTTCAATTATTGAGAAATTGTCCTCAATATTCTATGTTGATATTTAAGCGACAGAAACTGGACATTTAAAAACATTGTGCGATATATTATTGAAAACTTCAAGCAGCTGAAATTATTCATTCCAGGGTACCAAAAGCAAAATGTCATCGAATGGATGCGACAAAGCGGCATCTGTTAAAAAATGCTAACCATAATGAGATTTTCATGATCAATTTCCGATAATATCTTCAGTTCGTCGTTGAAGACACTCCTAAAATTTCAATTTGATGAAGGGATATCGAAATTATACGACTAATCTGTTGAACAATTAAATTTCCATTAACAGCTACTATTAGCTTCTTTTCAGCAACAATTTTTCATTTCTGTATTAGAGAATTTAAAAAAAAAAAACAAAAAATTTGTTTTTGAATAGTCAAAAAACTATTCTTTTTAAAGGTCTGACTGAAAATTAATGGAACTTCCCTTTCTGAAATACACTTAAACATTCATTTTCCCTTCCACTCCTATTACCATTGCAAAATTTCTTGTTGATATAAAGCTTAACTTATATTTCTTCCAGCTAGGTTTGTATTTTTCAGAAAGCATAGTTTTGCTTGAATTTTTCTGCCCTTTATTTAGCATTTTCAGATTTACTAATTAAAAAAGGAACAATTCATTGATTAATTTATTGTTACGTATTAATTGCAAGGATTACATAGTTTGCTTATTTCTTTCTGTTATAATCTTTGCAGCATAGTTATTGCCATCAATGCAACATGATCGAATCACCGTAAACCTTCCACGACCTAGTTCAGAGCCAAATACAACCTGATCTATATTGAATTTCTCAATTCGCCGTTTCACTTTGCTAAAAATCTTTTATTTTATGAAAAAAAAATTTTTTTTAATCAAAATTTCGGAGTGATAGATATGATTTCTTCGATAAAGCATTAACAGAAGCGAAAAACTTAAAAGAAAGCCATTAAACATACATATCGGAAATCCGAACAGCCGCAGTAGCATAGTGTAAGCTATCACCATTGCCGGTCCTGTAAAATAATCTACCTTCAACAGGAATGAAAATAAAATTGTTTGATGAAATCCCTTAAAAAAAAAAAAAACAAGGAAAGAACTTGGCTGACATTATGTTCATTTATTTATTTATTCCGATTACTTTTCAATTTATTTAATTACTCAATTTTTTATTCCAAATTTGGCATTTGAATATCTTTTTGTATACTTCTTTACTCGAACTCAATTAAATATTTTTTGAAACAGCATTGCGGAGCTTTCGTCTTCGCCCAATTTTTATGCTCAAATTAATGTTAGCTTATGAAATTAAACTTGCTTTTTAGGCGTCATTAGATCATTTCTTGCGCTTCGTACATTGGGAATAATAGGCGATACAGGAATTTTAGGTAACAGTAATGGTGCAATCATTTCTGATTCATTGATACCGTACATATCTATAAATTTTTGTTATTACCCACTTTAAATATTTGGTTAATTTATCTCTTCATTTAATTATTTAATAATTTAGGAACTATTAGCAACGCAACAGATAAGATGACAGAACTTAGAGTTGGCCAACGAAAAGAGGCTTCAAATGCCAAATCTCAAGTAATGTTCCATTTAACTTTCCATATGTTAAGTATATGTTGCGAGTAATCATATGTTGCGACTAACTGAAATGAATCTATAATAAATTAACCTGGAGGTGGAGGCGGAAAATGAAAATCGGACCAAGACGGAGACTTCTTGGTTCGTTTACCCATTGTTGAGAGTTTCCTATATTAATTATTAATTTGCAATAAATTGAATCATATATATAATATATAAAAAAAGTAAAACTTCAGTTGCTAAATTAAAAGTTTATAAAGAAAAATTGAAACTTAAGGTTTGCTAAAGCATTTCTGACCTGATGCTTTTAAATTTTTGAAAATTTATGAATTTTTTGAAAATTCATACTTTTTTTAGAAAAGAATTCCAGTCTTCTTTAGTTCTTAATTTATTAATTATGAATCACACATAAGATAAAGGAAACATAATTTTTGCAGAAAGACTTACTTTTCATTAGTATAGAAGCCATTGTTTTGAATTTGATGATACTCGATGTCACTTGCATCGTAGAAATTAGTACAAAAACCTTTTTCACCCAAACTGGTTACCATAATTTTTGCTCTTTCAGTCTTGTAACTTTTTGGATTTGGTTCACGGCGTCGTGAAATTAGAATGCCGCTGAGTACACAAGTTATGAGCAAGAATAAAATTATCAAACCTGCAGATGATTTAACTTTGAATCGTTTGATATTTGCTTATTCATTCAAATAAGCTTATCAATGTAAAAGATTTCATCATGTCATCTTGTCGCATCTTTTTTGCAAAAAAACGATTTACTTTATGGAACAAAATTAAACTGCTCATGAAAAAGAATGTCCCTACTGTATAATAAAAAGCTGTTGTCCGAAATGACAAAGTGATCCCATCATTAATTTGGCTTATGAGAGGAACATAACGCTGTATCTCGTTGGATATTACTTAAGAAGACTTAAAATTTCACTAAAGAGATTTTAAAAAAAAAGATTTAACTATGTAAATGCATGTTTGATATTATTTAATTAAAACTTGTTCAGAAATTAGTGGATTCATTTCCAAAACAAAAAATTCTGGATGATGCAATATTGGCGATAATGGATCATTAAGTATAAATCAACTAAGCTAACTAAGCTTCATATGAAGCATTTTAGTTCGAGATTTGCTTACCAATGAAATAAATGGCCAGAAATATGCGTGCGGAATCTTCTACTACTGTTGACAAAGTTGCATTGAGCGTTCCTAAAATTTCTATTAAGAACTAAAATAAATTGGTAATTGTTTGGCTGTAAAAGCAAACAGTTAGGAGTGGCATTTATAAATATGCAAATCGATAAATTTAATATTGAAAATGCAAAAAATGCCTTTTATTAAAAGTGATATTTGCAAGGGAAACGAAAGAAAGTGAAGAAGAGATATTTCCAAACCGGGGAAAGAACTGCTGACGACAGCGGTAGTAGTAGCTGTTATAGTAGTAAGAAATTGTGTTGATATGGTCGCTTTTCTAACAGTGCCTGAAGTAATTTCCTTCAAATTTATTTCAATTTCTTTTTTTTTTTTTGAAAAAGACTTATTACAATTTAAATGGTTCAATAAATCGAGAATAATTTTTTCTCGCAAAATTTAAGAAAAGATCAAAATTAGCTATTGTAAGTCTAAATGAAGGGAGAAAAAAAATTAAACGGACCTTGAACTTTATTCTTTTAACCTGAGAAAGTATCAGAATCTAATTTTTTATAAAAAATCATTTTTGCATGAGAAGCAAAAATTCATAATGATTTTCTCAAATCTTCAGTGAAAAAAGAATATCGTAAAAGGGTTTTTAGATTAAAATTGTGTGAGGAATTTAATTGATTTATGGAAGAATTATTCAATTGAAAAATATTGCGCATTTTACAATTCATTGAAAAAAGCAGCTCAATGATCCAATATAAAATAATGGAATAAGCAGATCAAATAAATTGATCAGTAAATGTGTTTTTTTTTTGGATCGACTAGAGTAACAGACAAGATGATTAAAACTTGCAAGATGAAATTTAGTTTTTAAAAAGAAAAAGAATTTTAACTTAAAAAATAAAATTTACTTGATGCGAAATATATTTCAGAGAGAAAGAGCCATTGCTCTTTATAGCTAAGCTTCATTTTTAAAGCTTGTCCAGTTGCATTATGGAGTGGTATTCGTATTGGCAAATTTCGTGCTGCATCCAATAACCTTCGCTGGAAAGGATAGAACAAAAAAGAAAACTAAATTTTTTTAGAATTTTTTAAATAAATGAACTAATATTACTTGGATGGATGAAATTTGAGATGCGAGCGCAAATTTTTTGCCATTACTGCTAAAAAATATTTCCATCGTACGCAGTGATGTTCCATAGGCCCAAATTTCGAGGTATGTGAATTTTCGAATGTCGGAAAATTCAAAAACAATCTCCACTGAACCATCTGAATACAAAAAAGCTCATGAATCATATTTTGAATATATTGTTGATTCATGCATATATGCACAACAAATCTTCTAACAGTTACACTTCAGAATTTGATGAAAATATCGCTGGTAGAAATCCCTCAGTGTTTGAGCAAAAATATTTAGTGACTTCTGAATTACAAAATCTTCAGACTTTTTAAAAAACCATTGGTAATTAATCATGCATTATTAGATAATACAAAATTCCATTGTAATTTTTACTGGTTATCAGCTGATTCCATCCAATCCATGCCGACGATTTTATATAATCGTTATTGTTGATATCATCCAACGGATTTGTTGTGGCAATGACACCATCTGTAAGAAGTCCTAGACCTCTGAAACTCAAACAAAAAAAATAATTTAAATAGAAAAATCAAATGACAAGTCTCAAGATTAAGTCTAATATAAGTAATTAAAAAGTGGAATGGATGACCGAGCAATTACAGCAATCTGGTAATTACTAATTAATCTGGTAATTAATAAGCAATATTTTCATTCATCCAAATCATTCATCATTTTTTCAAATTTGTTTGGACTAATTAATGAATATTTGACAAGGTAACCATATGGTTAAGTAATCATTGCATTGTTTCATTCATTCTATTCTATATAAAACAAAATTATCAAATAGGATAAAATAAATGCCTGAACTAAAAAATTTTGATTTTCCACTTTTGGATAATTAAATTTCGTACGTTCTCAAGACTAATGTTAAATTTTGATATAACTGAAAATACTCAATATTTGCCTCGCTTTTTTGGCATAAAGTATAATATGATTGCTGTCCTAAACTTAAGTCTAAGCAAATAATCAATTTTTTAAAACAATTTAAGAAAAAAATCTTTGTTGTTATTAAAAACGACACTTAGTAAAATAGCAATGTCAAACTGAGAAATGATTATGTATTATTAATTGTTAAGTGAAAAATTTCGATTTCCTTTTCTCCATTTATTTTCATTTAAATAGAATTGCACTAATAAAAAAAAATTGCAGTTATTTACTTTTTATTATTCGTAAAATGACTGAACATATTCGATTTTTCAAAAATCTTATCGCGAAAATCATAATTGTCAATTCTGGAACCATCATTGTTCATCGAATAAAACATTAAAGCATCTGGAAATATGTTTAGATATTCGGTGAATTGTTCATCAAATCTTTCTCTCTCTTTTTTTTAAAAAGGAAAAATAATTTAGACTATTTCTTTATTCAAAAATCTATTTTTAGTTAGTTATAGAAGACTTTAAAAAAAAAAAAGAGAGAAGGGATGAAAGGTTGACAGATGTAAAAAGGGAGAGAATCGGGAAAAAATAAAAAGGTCCACATAAGTAGTAAAAAGTTGAGCTTTTGAAGTAAATTTAAAAAGCCAAATAAAAAGGATTTGGAGTAAGCCGAACTTAACTATAGTTCAATTTAAAATGAATATGTAAAAACAGAAAAAGATAAATAAAACAGACCATTATAAAGACATCCATAAAATTCCACTCTGAGACACATTGTCCTTGCATACGTTGAATAAGGTACAATTCGAATATGTGATGCAACGATTGGTGGATCTAAATCCCGTCGTACAGCAGTTGCCGTATCTTCATTTCCTTCGAGCACTTCAATTAACGCTCTATTATGATACTTTATCCATGAGCTATTCAATCGTAAATATTCAATCGTATAATGTGTCGTGTACTCTCGACCCGTACCATTTCCATAACGACCTTGTGTTTCAATTCCTGTGATCACATATACCTGCTCGAAGTTCACCTATAAAATCTAATAAAGTTTAGTAAATGTTATATTAACAATGTTACTCAAACTGTGCTAAATTTCAGAAAAACTATTTAAAACAAAATAGAAATGACACAAAAATAATAAATTTTCAAAATTCATTGATTTGCAACGGACTTTATTTTTTCATTGATAATTTTGACACTTTTAATCGATTTACTTATACTCGAACTAATGTCTTCTTTTTGAACTGGCCAAGATTAATATATTGATAATAAATCAACATACTGATTTAAAAAGGTTCCCTTTTCAGAGCATTTCAATTTATATGCTAAAGGATTATCATGGAAAAATAAAACTTTGGCGAAAATTTTCAAAAAACTAAATGTGGCGTAACAGGTGGGACTTCATAAACCGTGAAAGTAATAATTGGGAAGATGGTCTAAAGTCATTTAATACAAAATCATGAAACTTCGCAGAGTTTGAAAAATTTAGAAGACTTTTAAAAAAAATTTTTAAAAATTCCTTTCCCGCCTCGTTGTACACTTACAGCATATCAAAATTCATTCAGAAAATAAAACATAAATTGAATGCATTGAAATTTAACTGAAAGGAATAGAAAATAAGAAAATAGAAGTGTCCTAAGGAAGTAAAAAATATCAGCGCGGAAATGAAATGACGATTCCGCAGATTTACGTCTTTGGCATCCCGGTTGGGAGATGATAATTCATATTCATTGTTTTGCAATTTGAAAAGTAAAGAAATATGATGGAAATTCTCATTCTAAATAATCTTATGATTAAACAGTAAAAAACAAACTTCTAAGAATTCATATGAGTCTGCCTTTATTTGTGGTTTTGGACACCACGCACCAGAAGCAAGCTCTTTCCGTATCCTAAAAAGCCATTTTCGATTATAATGTTGCAGCAAAACCTGAACAAATATAATATTCTTCATGAACGACATTTATATCAACTTTAAATTACGAAACTCTGAACTGTGAACTTTCACATATGAACTTTAAATAATGACCCACAAAATTATAAATATGGTTAGCTAAAAGCTTAAAACTTCAGTCTACAATTATTAATAAGGGAATTAACAGAAAAATTCTCAAACTTTAATCTTTAATCATTGTCTATGACATGTTTCTTTGATGTTTGATCCTCAATCTCTATTCAGTATTCTTCATTCCCACTATTAATTATAAATAAGTATTATTATTACTGATATAGCTTTATTAATAGAGAAAAAGATACAGATTTATCGATATTGAGAGCTTAATTTATTGCTAACAATTATTGAACTAGATGCGTCGCCTAACACATATTGGCTAAAGTTGAGCAGCCATAATAACGTAGAGAGTAAAAGAATATTGATCAAGTGCTATTCCGGGAAATTCTGTTATTTGGATAGCATAATTTAAACTTCTATATTTGATATGTTCAATAATAAAATATGAATTTATCATTTTCCGAAGTTTAAAAAATACTGCTGAACGCTAACAGCTTATCCTAACTAATTTGATATAGAGATCTTAGGTTTAATTATAATTGATCTAAGGCTTGATGATATCTTGATAACTTTCAATAATTTACTTAGCATAATATATTTGATCTTCTGATTGACAGGAAATCTATTTTACAATTAATACCATAAACATTATAAAGATATTTGAGGTAAGCTTTCCAGTTGATGGTGATCTTAATCTTTTAGCTGTGAATTTGCCTCAGTGGTATTCTAAAGGAATCAATTATTATCAATCATAAATAATTCACACCTGGCATTTTGTGGCCCGACACTAATTACATCAAAACTGGTTGAGGCAGACAACTGCGAATCCTCAATATCACCGTTTTCCATACCAAGTGCAGTGACTCGACATTCTGCTGTAATAGAAACATTACGGTAAGTAGGAATTTGAATAATACATAAAAATTTTTAAATTGAATTCGAATTAATATTTCTAACTCCTATAAATGAGTTAAATGAATTATTTATAAAATTTGTTTGTTGCATAAAGAAAAGAAAATAGCAATAAGTTAAATTTCTGGAATTTTAAACTGATAACGCAATTCCCACAATAAAATTTTATATTATATCAAGATTACAATGATTTCATTTAATTAATTTGTTAAATTCTTCCTTAACTTTTTTAAGTTATTTCTAATTCATTTCATACTCCGTCAATTTATTTCTTTAGTAGTCTTCTTTAAACGTTCATGCAATCTTGAATTTTATGACCTGCTGATTCGAATTTTTAACTTATAAATGAAATTTTATATTAGCCTTATTTTCGTCATCAAAAAAAAGTGCCGATGCCAGAAAGATTATCATTATGTAAAATTTCTTCTCAGCACTATTCGTAAAAATATCAATGCGATCTAATTCTCTGGTCTAAGCCATATCCATAAAATTTTGCTCTGTTTTCATCAAAGAATCTTAAATCTCGAACCCTTTCTAGCTGAAATGAATCTAAAAAGTGAAAATAGAAATTAAACTTTATTGATTTTTCAAAGATTATCTAAGTGTAAATATTCTTTAATAACAAATATTATATCTCTGCCTTCGTATTTTATTTATTTTGTATGGCTGTTAGTTGTATATATGTCCTCGAGATCAGATATTGTTTCTACGAGTATCTACGAGTTGGACGGGACTGTAATATGGAGAAATACATAAGAGAAGGCAACAGTTCTCTGTGGACATTTACCTTTAGCAAGGACATGTAATGACAAGGCTAGAGGTTATGATTTATCACAGTGTTAAGTCGTTCTTATTTACTACTTCGAGTTTGCATGAAATATCGTATTCACAGCACTATTTATAGACATACAGGCTTTCTGATTCAAAGCAAAATAAAGTGCAAATTGTTAGAAATTTCGAAAAATTTTTAAATTGCCACTCTATGATAGCATCTTTTAAACGTATGAATCTATTTGTTGATAACGTCTTCACATTCCTCACATTATTTTTAGCTATTGCCTTTTCTAAAACTAATTTTCGCTTTATTTATTTGATGATATTTCCGTTTGAGTGAAGGCTAAAGCAAGAAGCAATGCACTAAGAGAATCAATGATGATTAAATTAAAATTTAATTGATCGATATTATTATAATTCAAGTTTGACTTAAGATCTTGGAAGTGGAAAAATCCCAGTTTAACTCAAACTATTATCAGATATATCTGATTGACTAAACATTATTGCATAATCATTTGATATTTAAATGGATATTTAAACGGATGCGTCATATGCAGTAGGCCAAAAGATTATAAATCATTCTTAATTATTTCTTTTTTATTTTTATTCTCTTCCCATTTCTCAGGTATTTTTCTTCTTCTATCTTGATATGCATATTGTATGCTGCCTATATATATGTGTATATGTAGGTGTGTGTATGTATTAGGTTCGAATAACGGTTTGGTCTGACTTTGATGGAGTAAATTTATGGTTCACGCAGCTGTTGTTCATTGATTGGTATTTATTTGTTCGATGATGAGTTGTTTAAATGACTAAGCAATCAAATAATTGACACTTAGTGATTTTATTAAGTAGCCAACAGCTGAGGAAGAAATAGTGATGAATATTTTGAAATTTACTATTGGTTCAAAAAATTTCATCAATTTCTTAATTGTAAAATTAGAACAATTGGCTACTATTTGCTTTTTTTAAGTAAGAAAAAAATGTGTACATACATCCTTATGTGCATACATGCTTGTTCATTATTCAGTATTTGTTTTTATTTTCTGA
This sequence comes from Mansonella ozzardi, assembly GCA_029876185.1. Lineage (NCBI taxonomy): Eukaryota > Metazoa > Nematoda > Chromadorea > Rhabditida > Onchocercidae > Mansonella > Mansonella ozzardi. The sequence continues at coordinate 18,515 of JARVGP010000127.1, forward strand.
TAATTAATCGTTAAAACAAGTGAAATTTCATTGCTCCTACAACAAAGTGTCGATAAAACACGTTCCATGACGCACTCCTTGTTATTCTATTAAATGTTTACAATTGAATTTTTGTTGAAACAAATTTAAATATACATTTTAAAATAAGCATTTCTTCATTAAGTATGCATAGCAAGAAGAAAAGAAAAAAATTTGCTACACTCAATAACTGCCCCTTTCTTCTTCTTTTTTTATAAGTTCTTTCTTGGACCCCCAAGGGTCACTTAACCCTGGAAAGAGGCGACAGTTGTCGCATTTTTGGATCTATTCTTTCATGAAATACTCTGTAATAGCTCATATCAATAAGAATTATTCTTCACTCTGCTTGCAAGTTGATTAATGCAAAGATTATTCATTTTTTGGTATGGAAGGGGTAAGACACGGTAATTCTTTCACTTTTCTCCTAGATTAAGCTATTATCGAATAATAGATTAAGCGATACGATAAGATGATGACATTTCGTGTTCTTTTGTTCACCCTTTATTATTCAAAATCAACACTTGAAGGAGAGCTTAAATTTTATTTCTATCAAATTTCAAATTTACAATTATAACTATTCTTATAGCTACCTGAATAAAGATTAATAAGAGAAGAAATAATAATTAATAGTCACAAATCCCTAAAAATATTACAAATCAATGGAAAAGAAATCCTTTTGAATTCGGCACTTTTCACATCTTTGAAGTGGCATAATAGCTATTCTTTATGATTTTGAAAAGAAGAAATGCTTTCCTTGAAAATAATGAGAAAAATTCAAAGCGAAAAACTAATCTTCCATTCTACTTGCTTAAACATGCCGAAAAACTTTCCCACTATATTACACTGCCTAAACATTTCAATTTGAGATTTAATTTCTGGCGCCAATTTCATTCCTATAATCTTTCCTACTAAAATACCTTTTCAAATTTCAATGAGAGTTTCGTTCGTTGAAAAAGATTAATGGAATATTCTCTTGTCTGTTTAATTATCGAAGAGATCGATAAAATAGTTGAGGCTAATAAAAAGCTATTTATCGTTTATCCACTCTTTTGGCCACCAAAATGTCTCACTGTGATATATACTGCCGTTATGGCAATAATCTCTGCTATTGCAAATGTGACAATCAATTCTAACACATCCTGAATTTCGGGCCTAGTTCTACACAGAATGCCAATAACTGCAAGTACTTAATTTAACTAAGATATATGAAATGTGTAATTAATATTGCCAAATCGCATTAATTATCTCTGCCATAATTCCATCATCACTTCTACTGAAACCTTCCGCAAAGAACAGGTGCATGATAGATCACTGGCGCAATATGTTTTCGGTTATTTTCTTTTTGCATCCCGAACCAGATGGATTTACTGTTTCGGCCAGAAATTATTGCACAGCGGGTAAAATTATTATGGCGTATTCATTTATACTACCCTCAGCCATACAGAAATATAATAAAATTAAATAAGGAAAGCCGTAAAAGGAGAAGTCGTAAAATTGTATAGAATTATTATATGAAAAAAAAATGTTACAGTTGCTGTCTGCTGTTGAGCTAAATTAGTTTTATTATATCATAATAATTTTTGAAATTTAGCGTTATCAATAGCTTTGCTGATTATCACCACTCTTGCCTCTTGTACTGCTTTTTTTTTTTTTATTTTCATTTTAAAATTAGCCCAGGATTTTTTTACTATATTATCCAGAAGTTTGCTTTTGTAGATTCGGAATCACAATTTAGTAAAATTATGCAACGATTTGCAAATATTTTAAATCATCTATGCGATCATTTCTGGAAGATGCTTCCTTGTTCTAAAATGAAATGCATAAATTATTTCTGTAATTCCTTCTGGGCTTATAAATTCATGCCCTAACTCATTTATTGCAAAGGCACCAGACCAAGTTGTTCCTGAAACATGTAATTTGATCATTACAACTGGCTCAAGAGTGGTGATGATGAAAAAGTATTAGAATGCTTCTCACGCATTAAATGAAGATTGTCAACTGGACCGAATAGTCCACTTAATAAGAATAATTTCGAAGTTCTTCCTTCTTTTTCTTAACTAGTATCAGCTTTCATCTCTTTGAGAACAAGCAAAATTAATCAATTAGCGAATTTTAATTATGTTGAAGATTTTTGACTTAAAATAAATATTCCGAAAACCTTAAACTTCAAAAAATTCAAATTTTTTAAATCATTTTGTAAAGTTTTTTTACTTTGCTCAAAATTTCATTGGATGCATTTAATATTCATAGTATAGAAAAGAGCGGAAATGGCACAGAGCTAATGATGAAAGATGCAATTCAAAGAGGACAGTAAACAATTCCTGAAAGCAATCTGAAACAGAATAATTACTTCTTAATTACATTTCTCTTTTTCCTCATTTTCTCTACACAGTGACATTTCTCATCATACTTTCTAATCGTTAATTAAATGTTAAATTCGGTATCGCAGTTGCCTGTGAAATTTTTTTTTTTGAATAAATTTTTTGATGAATTCTTCTATTTGTCTTTTTGACCTTTGTCAACATTTAAAATAAAAGTAAAATATGTTTTATGTACTTTTTTACATATAAACACGCACATGCATAACACAAAAATATACACACAATTTACACACTCGGTTTGGTTATTGAAGCATACTTTATTTAGCTGAATTTCGGTAAAGTTTAAAACATGCTCATTCAAAAAGGAAGAAAATTAAAGGAATTTTCCTGTGATAGCTGTGATAAACTTAAGCTATGATAAAGAATGGGATAAGCTCAAAATACCTAAGAAGTGAAAAGAAGCACAAGAGCTCTATTTTTATACATTCATCACTTCTAATTTGAAAAATAAATTTATAAGGAACGAAATAAACATAAATTAGTTAGAAATAGCTTGTCCTGCTCATATATATTAAATGAATTGATAAACAAATAAAACTAACAAAGTTTGAGCGACGACGTAATGCGTAATCCCACCAACAACAGTATTATCAAGTGCAGCATCACATCACTAAAATGATAATTGATTTAGTTTATTCTTGTCATAAATGCATGGAAATTATTGGTTGATGAGAAATTTAAAACTAATGAATTCCTTCAAAGTATTTACAAATTATTACAAATAAGGATGAGATTAGAACAGCTTTTTGAATATCAGATGTGACTGTTTGTGAAGTTCATATGGAAATTTTGATCTTTTGACGTTCAAATTTACCGCGTTTAGTATTTACGAGAATTCTCGTCTTCTAGCGTTAAAGACAAGGAATTTGATGAGGAAAAAAATGAGAGATTACCAAATTGAAAATAGAGCTCATCTTTCCTGTGCTTTTGCCAGAAATTTATTTTCATTATGAATTTTTAATTAAGCATTTGTACAAAAGAATGACTATTTTGAAGAAACAGAAGTGAAAAAATTGATTTTTAATGGATAAAGATGAATATTTTATGAGTTAGTCTATCACTAGATTTACTTCAAAATTCTTTGCAACACATGGAAAATTGAAATTAGATAATGATTGTTAATTTAGAAAATGAATTCAGATGAAGAATGATAATAATACTACTCTGTCTCTCTGAAATCAAGCACTAAATCAATAATTAAACAATTAAAAATTCTACGGAATTGTTAACTGAAAGATATTCAAAAGTCATCTTTCACGTTTTCAATGAGACGAATAAAATTGGAAATAATTATAATTTTTATATTTAAGTTATCAATTCTCTTCTAATTTCCCTTTTAATATTCCCTTGTTTTTTTATCTTTGCTAATTTCATGAAAATGAAATTATAGTATTGTTTAAAATAAAGGAAAAAAAGAGCTAAATGTTTGTACCACACTGAAAATTTTTAAAATGAAATTTTATCAAGAAACGAAGATCAATAGAAATTCTATACTTTATTGTAAAGGTAGAAATGTGCTAATAGAATGGGAAAATTGAACTGATATGTACATATACATATGTAAGATTTATTTCAAAAATCTATCATCTGATGATAAAAGTTCAAGAAACTTTTATTTCATTAACAAGTTATTGTTGCAAAACCGATATTTACTTTACATTGCACACTGTGTGCACAATTATTCTCCCTTGGTACAAACTTAGAAAGAGAGGTTCATCTCCATAATCAAATTAGTAATACTAGTGAAAGTTATCCGTTTACTGAATATGCTATTTGTAAAAATTTGTTTGTTTTTTAAAAAACTCAAAAAACTATCCTTAATGACAAAGTGCCACTACTTAGGTTACATTAATTCATCACATAGTCAAATCAAAAACAATCAGAAGAAATAGAGCTTTTTAAATTGGATTATTCTTTGCTGCAACAGGATTAATTAACCTTTGACGATCTACTAGTGATATGCATAATGTAAGCAGTCGAATATTATCAAATCATTTCTAATAGCTTGATGATAAATTATCAGAAACTGAAGATACAAAACATTTCAATGCGCTAAAAAAAAAAAAAAATAAATCTTTTAGAAAAACTTATACAAAATGAGAAAATATAATGTCAAAAAATTGTGACACTAAACAAAAAAGTATTTGTAACAAAAAAAAAAAATCTTTTTGCTGTCTGTTCAAACAATTCATTTTGATTCGAAATCGATCGTAAATTAATTTCACATTGTTAATTTGGTGAAAAAAGCTTTTAACATACATTTCGGCAAACAAAAGCGACCTCCAAAACATGACATCCAGGATGAAATAAAGGAAATGACAAAAGCTTCATTTAGGTAATAAAATTAAATTAATATGCCAGCAACCCTTTGCAGCATTCAATTCATTGCATAAATAAAATTTATTCATTATATTATGCAAGAAAAATATCAGAATTTAAAATATTGAGATCATGCAATAGTTCAGTACATGATCAAATTAGTTTTGAAAACATTAATGAACAAGGATTCGTTTTGTTCTGAATGAAAACAAAAAACTTTATATTCTTCTAATCTTATGATAACATTTGGTCGAAAAAGCAAAAAATCAACAAAATTGAAGATTTTTCATATTTAATCCCTTTTTCACATTGTAATATTCATATTCAATGATAATCCAGAAAGGGTGTGAAAGAGGAGGCGAAAGAAAGAAAAGGACAGATGAAGAGTACTTCAAATATTATGGAAAAAAACTTAAATAAAATTTTTAAATGTTTCTGCTAAATTTATTTTGGAAGTGAGCAGAAAGCAAAACTTTCTAATGATAAATGACAATATGAACGACCGATTAAATACCCTTCTTTAGGTCTTTCCAAAAATGTGGTAATTTTGAAGAAAATGAATTAAAAATAGGAGAGAGAGAGAGGGAGGAAAATTGCTCGAGAAGAGGCAGACTTTCTTGGTATGCGCGACTGTTGACAACTACTGCTGTTGTAGTTGAGGAAAAGGGTGATAATGGGCCGGACAGGCAGAACTAACGTGATGGGCCGGACAGGCAAAATCAACGTGATGGGCTGAACAGGCAGAACCAACCTGGACAGCACCGCCCTTCTTGACGCATCCTAACTGCAATACTTGACAAATATTTTCTGCTTATCAACTTCCTGAACTATTTTCGTTATCAGTTACGGATGTGATGCAATGCAATATTTCATTGCCAATCTGATTTTACATAAAAACAGATAAATCCTTCATTTCAAGAACCACCAAAATGCTTGGACATTTTCGAATTTTACAGTGATATGAATCAGAGGTCCAGTGGTCAGTATGTTCTAGATGTTGACTTATTTTGAAGTGCAGTTCACGACTTGATGAATTTCTCAAAGTTTATAATAAAGGAAAAGGATTTTCCTATTATCACAATTAAAATTTCCATTTTCTATGAAACTAATTACAATGACAAGGAAATCAGTTCTCCTCGCAGAAAATAATCAAAAAAAATGAAAGTCGCATTCGGATATACCATTTCGTTGACATCAAAAATCCGACATTTTCAAAAAGCCTTGAGAAATTCAAGTCCCAGCATAAATGACAGCTAATGGACAGTTTAAAAAGACTTTCAAGGACAGCAAAACTTTCAATATTGTCAAACTATCGATTTTTTATAAACTTTCCCTGAACTAAAGAATGGAATTAGTGATGATTCTTTGATGATTCGATTGGATTAATTATTAATTCGATTAAGATTATTCGGATGACATGCGACCATTTTAAGTATAAGTGAAATCATTGAAAACGAAATATAAAACCGAGGGAGATAGGGTGTATTAATCAATAAATTGCAGCTTATTCACTTATCTTCCCTGGAATTACAACACAATTTAATAACCGTATTGACAGCATTATGTCAAATACTTTAAGCTAACTAAATTAGATTATTATTAATACTACAGGATCTCCCAAATGCTTTTTTTCCTTTATCAGTTCTATAAATGTCATTGCTAACTTATCGGATGAAATGTTCATAATTAGAAAAATTTATGAAAATTGTTAATACTATTTAATTATAATCTAATTTAGTTAGGTAAATAATTTCAACAAAAATTAAGGGATTTTTTGCATTTGTTAATAGTTTAAATTTTCATTCAGTGCAAACCATTCTTCGACAATTTTTTTTGTAACAACAAATTTTTTATGACTGTAAAGAATTTGTCACTTTCTAGTAAATACCAACTGAGACGTTTACTTCGAGTTTGTTGCAAGCCTGCATTATTAACATATCACTGAAAACATATCACATAACTCTAGAATGATACCTAAAAGTGACATTTCCTACATGCATTTTGCCTTAAATTTAAGACTTCTTTAATCCAATTCAGTTTTCATTACATTTAAACATTGCAGAATATTGTATATATGGGAAACTTAAGGAATTTCACTTCTTCATGGGCATCTTTTAATCATTTCCCCGAGGGATTAACACTGATGTCCTTATGCGAGGATGTCATAACAAGCTCAGATGTATCCTTTTCGAACCAGTTTGTCTTTGTAGAAATAAATGACATTTCCTAGATGTTTGCTTGCTCATATTGTGTTGTGTGTGGGAATTCGTAGTAAATCAATTACATTTTTAATTAGCTCTGTATATTTCGATAATTTTCAACCTTTTCGATCAAATAAACTTAATGAATTGAAAAAGAAAGATTTCCTCTTCTCTTAGTTATAAGTAAAATTTTATCTTTGACGAAATATGAAAAGTAAACAAATGATCGAACGAGAATTTCGTTATTGAAGTAGTCTTGTTTATCATTTATAATCATAGTCCAAGAACTTAATTTGCTGAAAATGGCTATTTAATATCCTAAAAAAAAAAGGAAAATAGCAAACGTTTATGATTTGAGCGAAATAAACAATAACGAAATCGTATCCCACACTGTTCATTACATCATGCTACAATAAGGTTGGATTTTTGGAAGTAAATTTTATCGAATGAAAATGTCTTACGATAATCAATAATTTGTGAGAAGTTTTTATTCTTTGAATCCAAATCATTTAACAAATCAAGTAGTAAGCTTTTTTCACAAATATTTCAAATTTCAAAATTTTCCTCAAAAAATTACTACTTCAAATTAATTAGTAAAGCATATTGCTGATATATTGTAAATAGAATTAATGAGGAATTTTCAATAGAAATGAATTTGTAACCTGAAAGGAAGAAAAGAAGGGAACAAGTTGGTTCATTCATTTGTGCGCATTAACGAGCTATAATTAAAATTTCATACTGAGCATGCATGAACCAGTTGTTTAGAGTAAAGTTTACGATTTTATTTCAGTTTCATACTTGTTTCTACCAAATAAAGTATGGTAAAAACTTCAAACAAATAATAATTAATGAATCTTAAAACTAGAATTAAAATAAGATTTAAATAATAAGTTACAGAAATTTTATGCAAAATGATTTTGGTTCACATCTGATTATTATTTTTGAAAGTTAAGGAAGGGATGAATAAAAATTTACTGTAAAATGAGAAACTGCTATTAACCAGTAATTGTTTTTGCATGTTAAGATGAAGAAATACTAGGCACTTTAGATATGAAGAAATATTAGAAGACACCTTTTGCGCTATTTTATCAATTTTCATATTTACAAAAGAACTGAATTACTAATATTACTCTGTCTTATTTACGTCACACTTTCGAGATATTATTTTTGGCTAGAAATTCATCAATAATTAATAGCAAATTCAATTGAAAATTCAAATGCAATTTTAATAATTTTAAAAACAACTTCAGTGCAGTATGTTTGTTTACTAAATAAACAGATCAAAAGACTCGTTAATTTATTGGCGTCTATTGCATTGTATACTTTTTATAGCCAAGGATTATTACAAGAATACTAGGAGTGCAACATGTCGATTTGTTATAAAATGTGGTATTTCTGCTTCTGTTGTGATTTATGTTACTTACGTCGTATGAAGATTCCCGCGAGCACTCATTTATTAATATTGTAACAATTAATGCAATTCAATAACTGAACACTTCATTCAACTCATTTATAACAATGTTGTGATAAAACATAACTAAGTAGTAATTTCACTGTAAAAAAAAATCCTTGATGATGATACTGCAAGAACAAAAAAAAGGTAGATGTAAAAAGTCGCATTCTAATACAATAATGACATTCGAACAACTGACAACTTTTTCTTCCATTTCAATAAAATTATTTTTAAAAAATAAAATTCCAATCGTTATTTTTAACCGTTATAAATTATCGATTTCAAGATTTAGTAAAAAGAATAAGATGCTTTTCAGTTAAATCTAAGTTTTACTGCTAATTCGATTAACTGCAAATGCTATAGGTCTTATCAACAGCAAGTAAAAAAATTGCGAATTCGATTCTTTTTTCTTTCTAAAGAAAGTAATTGATCCAAGAATGAGGCAATTGGGAAACTGGGAGGACATGCTATTTAAGTAACTAATATTAAATCTTTGGGATATGTTGTTTAAATCATTTTATCTGCGCAAAGATGGATACATAATATTGTACCATTAAAATAAAATGCTTGACTATGTTTGAATTATTTTTAAAAGAAAAAAAGAGGAAAAATTTAGATCAGAATTTACTGATAAATCTGTTGCATATATAACGACTGATGAATAAATCTTTTTAAGAACTTTTGATCTTTAACAATTATTTGCTTTTTGTTTGATGTATTTTGGCGAACAATTAATCAATTCTTTTGTGAAGAAAATTTAACAAGTAAGGCTTGAAATTAACCACAATAAATCAGTTTCAATGGAACGATTATTTGAAAATGAAAAATGATGGAGAAAAATAGGAAGAGGTTTTAAATTGAAATTAAAATTGAAGGATAGCAATCATTTGAAGTGTTATAGCGATGGTAATAGCAAAAATACTCGTCACTGGAACTAAAAGTTATTGGAATATTTGCTTCATTGCATAATTTTCACTTTTGATCGAAATTTCAAGATAATTGACCAAATTATTTTCGAGAACTCAAAAATTTATTCATACTTCCCAGTGAAAATTACAAATATTGAACTTCATTGTTTATATAAGGTAAAGAAAAAGAAAAAAGGAAGTCATAATTTGATCCTTTTGCATAAAATTATTTGAATAATGTGAAAATGTGTTGGACGGAAAGTTTTGCCGGAAAAGACAAAATTTTGAAATGGAATTATAAATGGAAGCAGTAGGTTTGACAACTTGTCTTCTTCTTTCTCAAAATAAGCGACTGCTCTATAACAAACCATAGTTGGCCTTTTACCCAGTGGGCCATCCATTTCAAAGCAATCGTTATTTACATGACAAGACAACAATTTGCACTAGCCAGTAGTGAATGTTTTTTGAACTGAAGCCTATTTACAATAAATGACGTGACTAGTCCAAACTTCGTTTTTTCTCTTAAATAGTAACAAATAAAAACCGACAAATTCATCATTCTGTAAATTTCCTATGAAAATAATTTTTATCTATAACATTGGACCTCATCTTTACAATAATACTACAACTCTAAATTCTCGACTATGTTTATATTTTAATAATTAATTAATTCGATTTAAACTGAACAGAATTAAATTTAAAAATTAATCCATTAACTAAATGGACTCAATGATAGATGATCAATATTTATTGCAATCAAACAGATGGAGTTACTTATGTTGTCGCCAATAGAGAGACCATAATACTTAATTGAAGTCATAAATAACTTTAATAAATTAGTAAATCAAACCACTGTGATACGGAATTATTTGATAGATAAGTATATGCACAGAGATAAATTCTAATTGCTTCGTATCAAAAAACAAGGAATATTTTATAAGCTTTTTTAATAACAAAAAAAAACTTTAGCAGAAATTAATTAATAAGAACATTCTCTACTGCACTTCACAGAAAAACAGAAATGGTCGGCTCGACAAGAATAGACGAATTCTTAAAGCTTATCATCTCATTTATTAGAAAGATTTGCAAACTTGAGATAAATAAAAGTATTTATGGATAGGCCATTGTAATTCAAAACTTCTATAGCAGCCAACAAAAAATTCAGTAGCGGGAAATCCTATTTTTTTCAAAAAAACCTAAGGGTTACTATCTGAGGAAAAATGTATACGAGCGAGTATTTTTCCTCTTATTAAAATGGAATGATTTATAAAAATCGTATGAGATAAATTATTAAATGATGGAAGTTCTATTTTTCATGGAGATAAGTTTAATTTCTCAAAAAGTAAAGATTCGAACAAGGAATTATCATCGAAGATGAAATTCACAATTAATTTGGAGCGAAAAAATTTCTGAAAAATAAGTAAAAGCTCGATCATTTGACGAGAAGTTAAATGGTTCTATTTATGTTAATCTTATTAATAAAGTTCTGAAGTATTGTTATCTAATAAGGAAGCAATGATAATGCATATATCATGGATCATAACTAACTTCTTTTCTACAGCGGTCTACTTCCAGAGGCATGTCTCGTCCATGTTGATGACAAAGTTACCGGAATGAGAAATTACCTTCCTGCATTTTGTTTTTATTACAACATATTTTGCCCTGTCATGAAGATGGATTCCTTTTTATAACTCTTTGAATGGATGTTTTAATGTTCTCCGACCTCATCCAATCTCCATTCTTGACCTTATCCCTTCTGCAGCACCAGTTTGAGAACAGAAGTGCATGTAATAAATCTTCATGAAAATCAAAGTTTTTTTAAGTACGAGAAACTTTGTGTGTTAAATTACGAATACAATCTCTGAATGGGCATTGTGCAAATTAGAAACGAAACGGAAAATTGCAGCAAAATTAATTGTATCATTTGTTGTCTGTTGCAGTTAATGACTGATAGCTTCCTTAATTAGAAAATTTCTGCTAAATCATTACTTTGCCTTCTTTTTCTCTTAATTAAATTTTTTAAATCATAATAATTGGAATGATGGGAAGAAAATGTGCAAAGAGAGACTAAATGACAACAACATTGGCACTTTCATATGAATGCTACACAAAATATTCATCCCAAGTTAGTGTTAAATCAATTAAGTAAATTTCTATGTTTAAACTCGTCAATTTGCATAATTACCTTAACAGACAGCAAATCAAGGCCCCCTTCCAGCTGGATCGTAGAAGCTGATTTTGAACTTGCCGATTATTTATTAACATAATTTACGAGGGAACTGGAATAGACAACAAAATGCATCTAAAAATGTAAAAAAAACATTAGCTGAGACATAGACTCAGGATTATATCAGAATAGAAGTAAAGATATTCATTAAATCGCACCGTATGATACGTCAGGAAACTAGAAACGATGCATTAAGATAATATTGTTTAGTGTGATCTTTCATTCATGCACATCAAAAATTTTAAATGGTGAGAAATTCGTTGAAATTATGAATAAGCACTCTGTTTAAGAGCAAAAGATTGTTCATTAGTTTTTTAACAAATCAGAATGAGAGACATATTAGAAATTAACACACCACAGCATTTTTTTTTCTTGTTTCATGCCACTATTCAAAAAAAAAAAAAAATTGAAAGCCTCAGAATTTTTGGTTGAAATGAAAGAACGATTCAAAAAAAAAAAAAATGAAAGAATTATTTTGACAGTTCATAGATGGAATAGATAAGATAATTTTGCAAAAAAAGAGCGTGAAAACAAGTTATTTGTAAATCGATACAAATGAATTGCGATCCTGGAAAATTGAGGAACTAATCCATTTATTTAAATTTTTTCATGAAAAAAATCAATTCCAAAAAGTGTATTGAATGTGAAGTGTAATTAGTAATAAAATCATGTATTGATCCTGAAAAATTATATAAATACTCCCGTAAAAACTAATATACTGCTGTTGAAATAATATTTTTATTTTTGTTTCTGAAAATAAAAGGAAGTGACTGTTTAAATACAATATACCATAATTGGGATCATTAACTACAAATAATGTTGCATAAAACAGTTTTCTGATGTTAATGGAGAAATCACAGAAATGCAAACGGCATCGTACTTTTTCGCTCAGAATTTTGTTTCATGTGCATACTTTCGCATAAGAAATAAATATCAATAAGCCTCGATAAAGTGCAAATGAATGAATGAATAATCTGCAGAAAAATCCGAACATTAACGTGAGGTGATATGATAAGCCAAACAGAAATCTCATGGATGAAAATCCTTAAGCAGAATGAACTAGACAGCTGAGCGGTTAATTTAAATCTTTCAATTAATGTTTAATTTTAGACATTATGTTGTTAACGGCCAATTGACAAACAATTAATGACATAAAATTAAGTGATGAATCGTTTTGTAATTTCATGAGGTGTGTATGTATTATATAGTTTTGCTAATATCAACTAATAAAATGACTCAGATTAAAATCAATAAGTGAAAAATGACACAGAATAATATAAGATTTTGATGATAGCAATTTGTCCAAAAATACGGTATGAATTTAACAAATTGCATTATTAAAACCGGTGTCCAATGAAATCTTAAGCAAGAAAAGGTAGCGATCAATTTAACAAATTATAGATTAAAAAAATTGGGCAGAAAAATTTTTTCCATAAAAAACTTATTGTCGCGCCGCTGTTTATTTTTATGTATCAAAGAAATTAAATAGCGCAACAAGTTGTAATGAACAATCTTTTTTCATCTTTTTTTCAGCATCAGCTCATAATAAAATTGAATGATATCTATAAATTTTGCAAAAAATATATGGTTAGAATGTGTAAATTTTAATTCCATGGTTCGAGTTTAGAAATAATAGTTTTATTTAAACACAGATCGGAATGCATCAAAAATATCCCGTGAAATCCTAAGACTTCTCATAAAAGTACTCGGAAATAGTCTGAAGATTCGAAGTAAACTAGTAAATGTGTAAAAAAGAAAAGGGAATGATTACTTTGACCTCTTTGGAAAATACATAATTATAACCAGTCAGATAATTTATTAAATATCACTGATTAGAATTTACCCTCTTTCGAATATTCATTACGAAAAGATAAATAAATCACATACAGGAAGATTGATTCTAAAGAAGAGAATTGATTAAATTGGGATTTATCCTCTTCCAAACATTCATTTAAAAAGGATGATTGAATCTAAGCGAGAGAATAGATTTAATTCTTTCTGTTTGTTGCTAGTAAAAGAACTGATCGTTCATGTCATTCATACAGAAAAAAAACTTTGTATTGAAATTCAAAATTCGTTTCTAAAAAATCCTTTGAAATTTTTACTTTTAATTCGAAACTTCTGTTTTTAGAACAATAATGTTGCAATTTCACAATAATTACTATTTCAAAAAAAAAAAAAAAAATGAGACAAAAATGAGTTTATTCAATATACCTATGAAAATTTTGAAATAATTAAAAAGAATCAAAAAACTTTTGCACTGAAAGTCATCGATTTAGTCAAGTCATAAACATGAAGAGATAAACTGATAAGCAGGTTGATTGCTAGACGATAAAGAACAATAAGAATGGGACAAATTGATGAAATTAGATTAAAATATATCTGGAACAATACAAAGCAAGAAAAAAGTGCACTGACTAGAAGCAAAAGTAATTAGAAATTGATGAAATCGACATACTCTTTTTTTTTGCTACAACAAACAATATAGCACTTTCATTTTATTGCCTATAAAATTTCTTTCGAATCAATTTATAAATCTATGTGACTTAACTCTTTCTGTTTTTTACCACTTTGACCATTTTCGATAATTCTATCAATTAGATTCATTTTTTCCTTTATTTTTTTAAGGTATTAATTATTGTGTTACTGCCATGAAATTTTGCAGAATTAATTTATTGCTGAAAAACAAGTGATAAAAGAGCTTTTAGAAATGCAAAAAACGTAAACAAATTTTTCACAACATTAAACGAGACCTTAATACTTTGTGGAAAAATTGGAAAAGTAAACAGTAAACAGTAGTAATAATATGAAAAAAAAAAGGAATCTTTGATGTTTAGTTAATTATATGAATGTATTATGAGATGGACGTTATACGCAGTATCTTCGGTCATTTTCTTTTACTGATTTCTCCTAAAAAATATATATTTTATATTAATCCATAATTCAAAAGTAAAGATGGGAAACTTAGTCTAAGTTAGAAAAATTTCAAAGAACTTAGTCTACGCGCTCGTTTTTGAATAATGGATTATACTACGGTTGAAAATTACTGCGTGTCTTTCTTGGAAAAAAATAAGAAACGAAAGAATTGCTACCTGTATTGCTTCACCGTTAACAACTAATCATTTGATATAAAATACTAGTAAACAAACCGGATAGAGAGCTAAAAAAAGGATACCTCCTGCATTCATTCTTCTTTGAACATTGTCGGACATATTTTTCTAAAGCTCTTTCATCGGATTCCTTCACTAATACTTCCATTTTCTGTGACTGTCTACCAAACTGAAAATTACTTTTTATGGTCAAGAACATTCATTCCATTTTGCTTTTGATTCCTCAACTTACATCAATTCAGTATTCGTAACAGATAAAAGCATGCTTCAGTTAATTCCATCATACAACAATATAGCCAGAAAAAATTTTTTTTCCGTAAACTTTGAGGCGCAATTTTAATAATCATTCAAGAAAAAGCTATATTTGATGGGCTTTTGTTTCATTTCTATCCTAATTCTCAGTTTTTTTAAAGCTTTTAACCAATGCGTCCTCTTTTCTCAACTTTGCTTGCTCTTTCTTCATCTTTACGATTTGTTGCTCAGCATTTCTAATTTTTGCCTATTTCTTACATTTTGCTTTTCATTCGCTGACAACTGCCATTCTGACTGCGAGTGAGAGGATTTCTGAAAATTCCTGCCTTCAATGATTCGAATTTTGAAATCTCTTTTAATTAGAATCTAATAAAGTTCACATTTAAAATTAATACGTAATCAAGTTTTCCTGCTGTGAATCATTAAATTATTTTAAAAAGGATTTTAGGTTCAAAAAATGCAAAAAAATAATCAAGAAAATAAGTCAGTAATTTTCAAATAATTATTTTCTTGATCAATTATCTTAGCACTGATCAGTTTCAAAGTATTTTTTCATAAATAACTTTTCCTTGATATTCAGTGTGATTTTATTTGCAAATAGCTACCGCTTTAATGATTTCTTCGTACCCCTCTGGACTGAGCTGGATTTTTTCAAGGGATCCCAATGATCTACTGGACTCTCGATAACGAGTTGGTAAAAAACTGGCGAGACGATACTGGCGAATATCCTCAAACCTAGAAGTTAAATTTAATCTAATCATAAGAAATATTTTAAATGTCTTTGGAAAAAAAATTAAATGTCTTTGAAAAGCAATATTTATGGAGTACACTTCACTGAAAATCTCACAACTCATATCCCTAAAGAAGATCCGGTATAGGCTCCAACTGGAAAATTCCGCAAAGAAATTTAGTAAGTAAACCTATATGAGCCAACACCAGTAAACTTATACGGCTCGAGATTGAAAAGAATAGAAGGAAAGATACTTTTAAAGAATGGTTCAAATTAAGAAAAAAACCAAACAAAACTCACTTTGTAGCAGCTAACTGCGGTTCGCTTGTCGAAAGCATTACATCGTTAAGAGAAGATATCGAAGTACAAGCTGTAAACATAATTGCGGAGGATGAATCCGTTGTATCCCAATATTCATCGAGAGGTCTACCTTGAAGCAAGCTCTATAATTCTAATAGTTAGGACTGTTGAGTTTAAAGTTCGAAAATTATTTCAAATATTATTCGATACTTAAGGCAGCGCAAATTGAAGCTAATTTACTTTTTAAAAGCATTTACGATCAATTCTTGTTACGGATTCAAAGATTTATTTATCATCAATTCTTCAACTTTCGTTACCTCTTCATCTAAAATGCTCCACTTTCTTGTCAAACAGCAAAAAGTACTTCTATTCTTAGTCTCTTTCATGATAATGTATCAGAAGTGTTATCACTGCTAAGTGATGACAACATTCTTTCCTTGTTCTCAGCTCCTGATCATAAGAACTATTTGTAATTTCTGCCTAATATACCTTTTCTTACTATCAAAAGACAAGACTTAAAAACATGATATCTTGAAAGTTATATGTAGAGTAAATTCACCAAGTTGCATGAGGTAAATGACTTACAGACTTAATTTTCTCTCTTTTAGTCAACATGGATGACGCTATAGCATTCCCGCTGATTACTGAAGTATAGGATATTGATTTACGTTGTTTGTGCTGCTGGTTAGATAACATTTCCGCAAGCTGACACTGCGCTAAATCAAGTTCACCTCGTAACATTACTAGTTGCATGCGTAATTCACGACGTTCACTATCGCAAGCACCATATTCCTTACGGATTCGATTCAGTTCACGGAACATTGTACCAGCTTTCTCTTTCCACCTAAAATATGCAGAATTTTTCAGAATGCCGAAAAGTTTTAAACATTCAAACATCTTATTAAATTAAACAGGAACTTAAGAAGATAAGAATGACATAAATTTTCTCATACTATACCTAAGATGCTCGTTTAAATCAACTGTAGCACGGCCAATTTCAACAAAACTTCTGCTTCTTGGTAAGCGGATATCATGTGAATACTTTAATGCTGCTTCACGTGGTTCATGTTTGTATAGATTCAGTTCACGGCACGCTTCTTGGAAATTAAGGGTAACTCGATCCAGTTGCTCCGCAAGAGCTACACATTCTTCTTGTGAACTTTTCAAGGCAGTTTTCAGATTTTCAAGCTCGGTTGTACTTGAAGGTGAAAAACTTCGTCTCTTTAACTGGAAAATTAGAGAATTGTGTTCGTTTATGATAAATTAATTTCATCTGAATTTTAGCAGCATCAAATAAACAGACCTGGAAGATCCTCCCAGAAAATATTTTCAAGCGTATTTCTTTCAGACAAATTCAGCATGTAATCGCTTTTTATCAACGGGAAATTTATCAAAACAGACAATTCTGGCGAATATTCAAAAATGAAAAATTGAAGTTCGATTTTCAAATCGTTAATTTCATCTACAGAAACATGTTGTTGAGAAAGAAGCTGCATATTTTTATATGAATATTTCGCTCAAAAATTTTAAATTTCAACCTTTTATTTCCGAATTTTTTTTAATCTTTGAAAAGATACGTACGTGGAGCGATGGAGCTTTATCACGGCAGCTGTTATTTTGGATTTTATTCGCAATCACGGAACTGTTAATTTGTAAGGCAAAATTATCAAGATCTTCCTGTACCTAAAAATGATATGATTTGGAACGCACAAACAGCATGAGAAAATGAGTTAAAATTTATAGCTTCTATTTTAGAAGAAGCAGTGATTTTTCTGAAAACAAGTGATTTGAAAGAAAATGTTATTAGAATGAATTTACGAAGTTAATGAATTTACTTGCGTCAGGTCAGTAGCTAAATCAAAAGCAGGTAAATCTTCGTTGAAAGTTGATAATGATTTGTACGATGAGATGCTGTCCTGTGTGTTGGAGATATGCGATCTACTATATTTAGAAGATTTCATGAAAGGAGCGTTGTTCCGCGCAAGAATAGAATTCCATTCACGTAACGCTATTTCGTAAAAAGAAGAAGCAGTTGGAGATGTTGTTACGGTTGACACTATGGGTAGGAGCGGCACAGACATCCATCTGCAAATTGAAAATTTAAGATACTGGAACAAACAGAAACAGATAATGAGTTTAATTAATTGGAATTGAGAAAAGGCTGATATAAAATTTCAATCAACGAAATATTAAAGATTAAAACAAATTAACAATATTGAAATTCGAGCGTTTCAACAGAACTTCCTGCAAGAAGTTCGAGCAAAATTCAAATTTATAAAAAGCATGTGGATAATTTGGCTTAATATGTAGTTCAAATTTACACAAAATGACCACTCAAAAACAGGTTATAATTGAAAACAATTTCAAAAAGATGTCGCCAATTGATTCAATCCATACTCATTTCTGAGGACTTGTACTGCGCAATTCTCTTCAATTACAACCAAAGTTTCCTTTGGAAACTGATCAAATATTGAAAGGCAAGTTCATCCAGAGTCAGAATACAAATAAAAGTTAATTTAAATATAACTGCTTTCTTATGAAAAGTGATGTGCTATAAATGTATTCCGATAACAACACTACAAACAATTCTTTTTCAAAAAAAGAATTCACCTATAACTTAATGGCAAAAACTTTTTCCACCAATTCCCTACATGCAGTCAAATGAATATAAGGATTGCAGTTTTTCTAAAAACGAGAGGATCTATTGCATGTTTTTTCAACACTGTCATTAATTTATTCTTTATTTTTCGCTTTTTATTCCGTTACTTTACAAGTATCAAGAAGAAGTGTTGCATGAAACAAATGCAAGTTCGCCCCGAAAGCAGAACGTACGTGCAGTTCTTAGTAATTCTATCGGAAAACTATTTTAATCGAAAACTTTAAAAAGTCCTGAATGAATCGTTTTTCAAAATAAAAACAACTTCATTAGTTACAGACCAACGCTTTCAATGCAGTCAGTTTAAATTCCAACCTTTTCATACGAATTTTTCCATTGACCGCAATTTCTCTGTGACCATCAGAGAATGCAATCGAATCCTTTTGGAAATGACCGGAAGAAGAGCTAGAAATATTCATGAAGAATAAGTAACATTAAATATAGCATCGGTTTTTATCTTAATTCAATATTATTCTATAAAATCCTTAATCATTACATCAATCACCTTATCAAAAGAGAATAACGAGGAGCTTTTGTTAATAATCAATTTTAAATTACCTTTGTGCAAGTGAATTATTTTTATATCTTTCTTCTAAAGTTGTCTTGTTTTTCAAAAGTTCAAGTAATTTATCACGCTCTTCTTCTACTTTCTCTAAAACTGCAATACGTGCTTTCAACTTTTGACTTTCATTTTCGTAATGTCGCAATTCCTGTAAATCAAATTAATTCACAAGACTTTATCACAAGAGAAGATAATAATTCTTAGTATACTGTTCTAATTGAATTTTGAAATATGAAATGAGATTTGTTTCGCTGATTTTCCAACAAATTTTGCTTTTCTGTTTTAAATCAAAGCAGCTACATTTCTAAATCATGATTTGTTTATTCAAATCTCCAACCTGTTCCCGTAAATTGCTAACCGTGAACTTCCTTTCTTCCGCACTCTTGTCCTCTGGCAAAATTTTAACTGGACTCTGTCTTGTATGTAATGAACGATGTCCCACCTTAACGAAAAATATTTTAAGATTCTGTGTACTTCCTTTTTACGAATCGAATATAACAATGTAGAGATACTTTGTTCAAGCAAGCCAAAAAAATTCTATACCATCGACAGATTAATCAGCCAATATTATTATGTAAAATTCCATATTATCTTATCGTAAAACACATTTGAAAAACCGGTAGTACTGATAAACAGCGCATTTATTTTAGAGTATGAAAATTGATAATCCAAAATCATGACTTAAATTATCCTTTAAAAATAAACTGAATTTCAACAAATTTCATTTGCTACAACTTGAGAGCATAAAAGGGTGAACCTGCGTTTGCACATTATCGACCATTTTCTGTTGCAACATCGAAACTTCTCGATCAGTGGTAGTTAATTCACCGTGACAAAGTTTCAACCTTTCTTCCACCTCATCAAATAGATCACCCTTTTCGATATCGGTCATTTTGTGCCGTGCATTTGGTCGACATGCAACATATTTACTGACAACACGTGGGTGACAATCCACTTGGACGTCACGTGTATTTCGATTCCACTGAAATTTTTGAAATTTCTGTTGAAAGTGTGTCAAAATGGAATTGCTCCTGAATTATAATGTTATATAATTGGAAAAAAAATTCAAATAATTTTTCTGTTCAACTCATATATTTTGATTAGGTATTTATCTAGTCATAGATTACAACTTCATGTGCTAGAAAATAATTTCATGGAGTACGTCTGGATAATCATATTATTAAAATGAAAAACAAACTTCAAACTTTCATCACTTACTGGAGTTTTGATTGTTGAAAAACTATGAATTCCTTCATTTTAATTAGTTTTGAGAACTAGAAAAGCGAAAGCAAACGAAGAATTTGCACCTGTGTTTTGAGGTAAGATATATGACTGATACATGAGGTAAGTTTTTTCGACATTTCAGCCTTCTGTACTTGCAAGCGCAATTTTAACTCTTCAAGTGATCGCTTCAGAGAGATATTCTCTTTCTGAAAACGTGAGAATTTAAATTAGAGAATCTCGTTCTCTTAGTGATTCGAAACAGAAGAATGAATATTTCCCGCAAAAAAGTTCATCAGTAATGCTGGAAAAAGATTTTGCTATTTACACTAACTATATTTTGTCAATATCGAAATAAGAAGTTGCATAACAAATGCAATAATGTAATGTACAAGCATTAGAAGTAAGTCTTAGAATCTAAGATTTTATGACCAATAATTCGGTTATCACTTATCAACTTAATAATTAATGAATTAGAAGTATTTGTGTGATTTTAAAATGAACAGTAAATCTGAAATAGTTGATAATTCAATAATCATTTGGATGATACTTTAGTGATGAGTTAGCAACCCAATATATTTCTACCTAATTTGATTTATTTATAAAACAATTTAGCTAGAAAAAACGAAAAGATATTACTCGAAGCAATTCATTGCTTGCATTCATAGTTGACACTTTTTCAGCCCAATAATTACTTTGCTTGTAATATTTCTTCAACGATTCTCCCAATGCCATATCCAAACCTGCCTCATACTCTTCTTTTGCATTTTTAAGTTTATATTCCATTAAACTGCGCTCCTGCAATAATCATAACATATATTCCCACTGGAAGAAATTAATTACCATCCTTATTATTCAGTCGTAAGAATTACTACCCGAGAAAACTGATCACATTTGATTCACATTTAATTAATCTTTAAAACCATTTCATTCATAGAAATTTAAGACATCAGTACCTGTTGAAGCTTTTCAATTTCTAATTGCAATATTGGCATTTTTTCAGCAGTTTGTCCTAGTTCATATAGTTTCTCCTGAAATGCTTCCCTCTCCTTCTGATGCAAATCGGATGACCGTGTTGCTTTATAGTTCGCTTCTTCTAACTGCTCTGCCAACGAACCAACCAGAAAATTTTTGACCAGTAAATCTTTCTCCATTTCTTGAAGATGCTTCAACATACTCCTTTCCTTCGATAAAAACTCTTTCTTCAGTTCCTGCATTGCTGTTATTATTAAATTCAAATAATAGATAAACTACTTAGTATATTACATGTCAAAAAAAATAAAATATAATTAAATGAGAATGCCATTAATTAAATGTGCTGTAATACACATTTATTGATATATTTAACTTTCTACATAATTTTCTGGCATATACTATCTAACATGTTTAATCACATACTTATTTTAAAACACAAATTCATCAGAAAAATTTCAAATACCTCTAGTTTTTCCGAAAGTCTGATAAAATCAGCTTCATTGAATTCTTGTATGAAATCAGTTTGTACACGTTTTGAAACATTAACAACATAACGTGGATCTGAGAAGCCACGTTTCCAATCTTCAGTTGACTCATCCTTTACAACCAAATCATGATCCAAAATCGTATTACGATAAATCTGATGGCGCTCTTCTAAATAGCAAATTGCTTTTGTTTTGGTTGCCACTTCGCTCTGTAAGAAATCCAAACAAATTGCTTATGAATTTATCATCGAATAGTGATTGACTTTGTGGATCAATTAAGCAAGAAGATGGAAGATTTACAAAACCTAAAATTAACCTGCAATCGCACAACTGCAATATTGCCAGCTTCCACTTCGGCCGTCTTTTTCTCAATTTCCTTTGACATTTGCTCTATTGTAAGGATATTTTTCTTATTTCCTTCTTCCATTGAGTGGACAGTAAGACGTAAAAAGTTATTATCTTTTTCATATTCATTTAAGCGCAACTTATCTTCTTCAATCTAGAAATTTTTTAAAATGAATCTTCGATGCTTATGCTATGAAGAAATCAGTAAGAATTCTCATCTCCTTACATGTCCACATGGAATATTTTTTAAAAAAAGAAAAAAGAATAGAAACTTTTCCAAGGAGGCGTTGATTTTTTTCCATCAAATGTTTTTTATGCTCTTCACAGTGTTGTGAATTGCAACCGGTAGTAGCTGTTGGCAAAGTAGGACTTAAATTTGCTTGAAATCCTGAATCAACCATTACATAATTTGATGTATTCGCTTCCACATTCCTGGAACCCTTTTTTTTTAGAAAAACTTGAGAACTGAAAGTTTAAAAATTCATACTTATTGCTCAAAAATAATAGCTAGAAATGAAACAATAATTTCGGGTAACGTTTGAATGTAAATCTAAATCCGTGTCAGCTTATTAGTTAACTTAATCAGAAACTTAAGCATACTTAATGTATGCTCGTAAGTGTTCATTTTCATTTCGATACTTTTCCAATTCAGGAGTAAGTTCCTGCTGTGTTTTAAGTATATGATCCTTAAGCACCATTTCTAGTTGAGCAGCTTTAATTCTCCACGCTATTGCTTCATTTCCATAAGCCTAAATATAACGGTTGAATTTGTTTCGTTTTTCATTCGATTTATTTGTATTTTATTTTATCTTTTATGAGTTAACAATGCATTTTCGAACAATGCATTTTCGAACTTTTAAAATAAAAATGATTCCGTATTCCTATTGGAAAATCTATTTAAAAGTTTGTAAAGGATAAGATAAAAAGTAAACTTTCCCACTAGAAATAAATTAAAAGACAAAGAAGAGAAGAGATTGATTTGAACCTGCAACTGAAGAGGTAAATCTTGTGGAATCTGTGCAGCTCGAAGTTCCGCAGCATTTTCTACCTAAATATTTTTAATTTCCTGTTTATTTATATATAAATCTTGATAGCAAATAAATTCATCTCAGATAAAATCCATTACTAAATGATATTGGTACTTTATTAAGGTGATACCTGAGATATTTGTGGTAACTCTACAGAATATGAAATATTGTCATCAGTTGCTTCTGTCATTACTTCAGCATCTTTAACATCAACTTTAACTTTTGATTCTCCATGTTGCAACGCCATTTGGAGTTTCATCATTTCCGCTCGAGCATCGACTGCTTCCTGAATCAGCTGTTGCACACGGATCTGAAATTAATTTATGAGAACAGTTTTTCTTGATCTCTCCCACTTAACGGTTAATTTCTTACGTGTATAGAGTTTCTGGATAACGTTGGTAAATGTGTATTTTGTCCAGAAATATGATTTTAATTAGCCATCACTGTATCATTGCATAAACTTCATATTAATACAGACAGAACTGATTTTTACATTGCAATTTAATTTATGCGTACTCAATATAGTTTACCTCATGCTTATCGATAAGTTCCTGCTTCTCATGTTCATGATTGGAATTTTTGCGATGAAGCAGAAGTTGATGTTTTCGATCTATGTCTTTCACGGAACCTACGACTGATTCCAAATCATGTAACTGATCACGTAGCTCATTCAAGCGCATGTCTTTACTTTCTAATTGGCTCAATGCTAACCTGGAATTTGTGTTAAAATATTTAATAAATTTGACAAGTAATTGAAAATAATAAAAAGTGATCAGTGATAAATTCTCAAAGAATTATTATAATATTTATTACAGCTAGCAATAATAAAGAGATGGTTTGTTTTCGCTAAGCGCACTACAAAGTATAAAAAGTGAATGGAAGAATTTGCGAAACTGAATATTTTCCTGAAAGAAGGAATGCAAACTTTAGCCGTCTCCTTAGATGATGAATTTCTTTGAATCGTTGCTGTGTTGGTGTCAAATATTTACCACTACTATCAGTAGATTCTTTGTCACGATGACTGTGAGTACACCCCCATTTGGCACAGTGAGGAATGTTCCTGAAAAAAGGAATAAACTTGTTTCAATTTTTCTAAAAAAAATTTGAAAGAAGTAGGTTCAATTACATTCTTTATATCTATCTAAAATTATTTCGAGAAAGTTTAAAGCTTTTGTAAATATACATTGAGTAAATTAGTACTTATTTAGGCCACTTCTACAATATACTATATATTTAAAGTTAAAAAGATAAGTTTACTTGGTACTTTTCCCGAACCACCATTTGCCACTTATATGAGAACTACCAATAACTGCATTTGAGTGTTGCACAACGTTGTTATGTTGATGACTGTCACCGTTAACTTTAGCAAGTTCATCAATGTTTTGAAGTACTTCTTCATTTTTCATCATCTCCTCATCCTCATTTTCTTCATCATCGTACAATATTGCTGTTTGCCGTTCCGCTTCCCTCTTTTCATGTGCTTTTTTTATTTCCTCAGTAAAAGGAATGTTTGCTGCAATTTTTGTCAGGATTTCCCAGAAAACTATTATTATCATCAAAAGTGGCGGAAAGAGTGCTCAAGCGATTTGTGTGTTTTGGTAATAAAATGTTTAATCAATTTTAGAGTAATAATGCATTAAAAACTTTTACAAGTTTTGTTTAAAGTAAAAATTCCTCAATTTATTTGATTTTAATTTAATGACTTTTAAGTAATCGTTCACTACCGTCCGGTGTAACAGATGATTGTGATGATAATAAATGTTGAGCCGATGGGATTGAAGCGATTACTGGGATTTTTATATCATCCGCTTCGGTCGTTGTTTCATCAGATGTTGTGTCACCATAAATAGTTACTGCAATATGATTTAGAACCATAAAATTCCAATAAGCAGATCATCATTTAATTATATCATTTATTTAGTTTGTAATTAATTATATCACTTAATTACATCACTTGTAAGTACTTTATATGTTTTGTTTGTTTGTTTTTTTTATAAATTATGCGATAGTCAATCCAACTCATTTTCATCTGAATAAATAAATTCCCTGCATTTCCTGTACAACGATCATTTTAGTAGACAGTTATCGAAACAGGAATAATCTTACAAAAACTGAGTAAAAATATCGACTTCAGGTTATACCTGCATTTTTCTCAGACCAGGTGAGAGTTAATTTCGGAATTTTAGTAGTTGGTCGACCAGTAAATCGTTCAGAAGACTGTTTAAATTCGAAAAATCGTTCAGTGGCATTTCGTTCTGGAATATTCTGACGAGGAAAATTATCATGTGATGAGGATCGTTTTAAGATGCCCTGAAATGACAAGCTTTACATTTTTATCGTTTCAAATCGTGTTCTTATTAGCATATGTTGCATCTATTTATGAGCTAAATTTTAACTTTTTTCAACTAGTAAATTGGACAATTAAAGAAAAATGAAACTTGAGGCAATTTTTAAAATTGATAGAAAATTGAAATTGAAGTATTCAAAAGTGCTATAGAATTTCATAGACCTAAGTTTGAGAAAAAAATGATGTGATAGTTATAATGTTGAAGTCACTTTCCTGCCAATATTTTGATTCTACAGCAATCAAGAAATATTTTTGTTGGAAAAAATTCTTACAGAATTAAGAAATATACGACCTAAACTTGATAGTACCAAACCTTTTTGGGCATCAGTTGTGTGGAGGTACACGCGACATCAAGATTAACTTCAACGGTTTCCCCGGGTGTTGTAGTTGGTGTTATCTCATCAAGAACTTTTGTTGATAAATTCATATGTTGAGCTCGAGTTGTTAGGAAATTATGAGGATTTCACACTTAACTTTTCACAAGCTTTGAGTGAAATCAAAGCATGCTACAGCTTTAAATCGTGTCATCATAGCCATGGCATTTTTGCCTTTATAGCCTTGTTGATAAACGGTTGAACAATCAAGCTGTCTCCTTCACTTCAAAAGTTTTTAGTTAAACCTCTGTTTCCAAAAAGTCAGAGATATGCCTTTTTGTTCCTGAAATAGGGATAGGTTCAAATATCTGTAGAATTTATCACTTGAAAATGCTACCGTGAAGGTTAATCTTCACAGTATTTGCTTGAGTTTAAACTACAGTAGCTGAAACTGATTTAGAGTAAAATTTAATGAAAAATATTTTTTAAAAAACATTTTGAAAAAGCTAAAACAAGTGGAACACAAAAAGATAAGGTTTGCACTGACTTCATTTGAATGATCAAATTTTTGGGATTTAAATTTTTAGGACATTGGATTTAAGAAAGCCGACCTAATAAAATCACACATAAAATAAGGAATAATATATCCATTAAAAACAAATTAATGAAAATATAGTGCCTGTTCCTCCCACCCTTCCATACTGAAACATTTTAGGATTTATAAGAAATATCCGGCAAATTAAGTTTCAGTACTTTAACTTCAAATTCATAGACAAATCAATTTTAAAGGTGAGTTTGATCCAAGATATATAACATTGGAAATGACGTCAAATAACTTTAATTAATTGCGTAATTTTTTCTTTTGCACATTCTTAATTCAAATAAAGCTTGCATATCATTACAGTCATGTCCATATCATACTTCTGATCGAATGAACAATTATTAAACTTTTTCGAAATTTAATCACAACTAAATATTTTTTCTCATCCATTCCATTCGGAACTATTTAATAAAATTGCATCTGGTGTAAAATTTGAGAGTTAAAAATATTTGTGAAAGTCGATACTAATGATGGCTGCAAAGCTGTGAAGGTAAGAATGAGAAGAATATATTTTGCTTGCTAACTATCTTCATCATCATCATCATTCATTGCAAGCTGCAGGAGATGGAGAATGAAAATGAAGAAATTGTGACTAGCTTCTTCTCCTTGCTTACTCATCGTAATTTGCAAAATTGTTAAGAATTGTTCATATTATATTTCTCCCATTTAATTGTGATAATTAGTGATCCTTCACTGATTAGTGTGAATCTTTATCTATTTCAACTCAGTGGTTCAAAATTTTGGAACTTATTTTGCTTATCTTTCATTCTCATTCTTCCAATTAAACAATAATGGTAAATAAATTTTTGGAATTTTGACTATCAATCGATGATCTCTAGACAGATAAATTCTATCAATGGAAATCTCTGAATCAAAGAAATGACTGCTATAGCTAGTGTCTACACAAGAAAAAATAAAAATACTCCTGAAGAAATCTTGCAATAGTATCATCATTATCTCTGTCCTTCGTACGAAACTGCTCTCTTGTCTCTGGTATAGATAAGTTTTCAAATGCAAATGAAAGGTTTGGACCTGTGCGACTGGAAGCCGCCTTTACAAAGAAATACTGCTGGTGTAGAGATATTAAATGTACACCAACAGGACTTCATGTATTTCAGGTCATTTTAGCTTGGTTCAAAATTCTGTTGACTCTTAATTTTTTATCGTCTTCATCCATTAAAATTTGCTGCTTACAGAATAATATTGAATACATTAGAAGACTTGGCAACCTTAAAATTCTGCTGATATGCAGATAAATGAAATGGAGGAGATAAGTAGAACGCGGGAAAAAAAAGAATTTTGGTCATGTTTCTTAAATCTCGACAATGCAGCAAAGACACAAATAACATTCAAGAATTTTCAGTGCCTAAAAAAACACCAAAAAATATTCGCAAGATCATGATTTCCGGACGGGAGATTTACAAAGAACATAAATACCGAATTTCACAGAGGAGTTTCGTAAGATTATGAATAACGCTGTAAACGTAAAACAGTGCTGTAGATGAGAGGAAAGTAATTGTTAGCAGTAATTCTATATCAATCAGAACTTCTTTCCAGCTACTTAAATTTTCACACTCCCACAACTTTCTTTCTATTTTACCTTATATAAAATCAAAATGATTTCTAGCAAAACCTGTTTTAATCAAGTAGCATGCCGAACTAATAAAGACTGTAAAGTAACTCTCGTACTATAGAAACGATTAGTAACTTTAATTAGAGATAAACAAATAAGATATATCCAACATAACAAATACGAGAGTCAAACAAACAATAATTTCGAGTGAGGAGAGTGTTTAAACTTCTCACATGTGGCAGCCAGTAATTTGCTGCAAGAGAGAAGAAAAGAGAACATTTCTCTGGCTTCCCTTGCGTTATGTTCAATTTATCCGCAAGCTGTTTACTGATGATAGTGACAGCTAAGCTTATCAGCTCAAAGGAACGTAAATCTCCCAGTTTCATCGTCCAGTCATCAAGGATGCGCTTGTGCCGTCCAAGGAAGAACTGAGGGAGTATCTTTAGATTTGATTTCGCAAAAGTGAACGCCAACAATGTAAAAAGATCTAACATATTCTAGCAAAAGATTTCTTACGAATGACGAAGTGGGTACAACGTAGCATTAACAGTCCACGTCATTTCCGGAAGAAATAGGATTATAGGATGAAACATGAATGAATCAAACGAATCAAAGGGCAATAACGCAATGTACAGCGACTAATTTTTCCCTTTTTTCGATTCTATAAAACTTTTGAACTGCTGCAGCACGATTTCTTCTTTTTTCTTTCGTTCGTCATGAGTGAAACCGCTCAAAAGCCGTTTCTCTTCAGCTGTCATAACCTGAAAAAAAATAACATAGCTTACATGTCTGTGTGCAAAGCATTTTTATACATTCTAGAAAAGCCACAAAAGCAACAGATCCAAATACCACTATCAGTCTAATTTGAGCTATAACGAATAATATTAAATGACCTGGTTTTCTTTTCTCAAACGTGTTGCTTCCATACTCTTATGCCTTGTGCCGCTCATTACATAACCTATTTCTTCATATTCTGAAATTTCTGCTGATGAAAGACCTATTTCACCACGTCGAGGTATTCGTTTTCCTTGTGCAATATACGAAGCCATTGCTGCCGCTTCTCCTCGTAACATGTCCTTTCCATAACTGGAAAAGAAATTTCATAACTCAATTTGTTTCTAAAACCTTGTGCCTACAACAAATAATTTCCACTTCACTCGTAAAATGATTTTGTTTTGGATCTTTACATGTGTAATTTCACCAGTTGGCTAAACTATGCAGGAGACTGACTTTCCAAATATACCTTTATCTTTCAGCGAAAAAATTCCCAGGAATTTCAATCTATGAAAAGCCTTACTTTACTCGTTTCGCGGTATCGATTAAAGCAGCGTGTTTCTGTTGAAGGTGGTCTGGTATTGCAGGTCCAATCATTGCAGCTTCTTCTAATTTCTCTCGAGCTGCTTCAGCTTCTCGCATTTCAGCGGTCACTTCCACCCATTCTTCTTCACTTTCGCTCGATAATTTCTTATGCTAAGATATCAAAGTTTGATAGAAAACTTTTCTGTCTGGATTCAGAATTTTACTTATCCCGAAAGCATCATATCTCAATGAAAACAGTTCAGTGACATTCATACACATTTTTTTTTTTTTTAAAACGTGGCACTGAGCAAAAAATTTAAGGGTTACAGAAAAAAGAACAGGTTAAAAAGTACGTTTCACCACATGTCCTAGATAGAATATATATCATGTAAAAAGCATAAAGAAAGAAATATAGTAAATAAAAAATAAAGCTTAAGTAAGAAACCTTTTTCTTGTGTTTCTTTTTCTCTTCCTCTTTCTTTTTACTTCCTTTCTTTTCCTTTCCCGACTTTTTTGCCACTTCAGCAGCTTTAACGTTCAAAGGTTGAGGTAGCTGTTCCTCCTCCTCTCGAAGCTTTTTCTCAACTCTTTCATATCTAAGACAACCAATATTTAATACTTGCAATAATATTTCGCAATCTTTTTCTGCTTTTGTTCAACTAAATGAGATGAAAAGATCGATTTGCAAGTTTAATAAGCACCAAAATTTCTTGTCACAAAAAAAATAGTATACACAATAAAGTCTTGATATAATAAACTTACTCCTCATACACTTCGTGTATTTCATGCATGAGAGGAGAATGACCCCAAACACCGCGTACGCCCCACTCACTACGTCGTTCACGCTCCTTGCGACGCCTAAAGATATAGAATATTCTCAAAAACATTGAATGACCGAAAGAACCCAATAAAATGCATCATTCTTTTACACAAACTAGTGGGGCATTTAATCAACAATGAAGACAATGCTCTGACAAATAATCGTATATTTCGGTGGTAAACTTAGAATGCTAAACCTCATTTTATATTTTAAAACATGAGAGTATATTCTAATGCATAAACTTCATTTTCTAGTTCAAAGATACTGAAAAATTCTTTTTCTGGTCAAGACAACATTCAAATTATGCAGCGGTTCGTATGATGCAGAACAAAACTCATGCAAATCAAGTCAAATTTTTTGTTCTCATTATTAAAACAAGAAAACTTGCCAATCAGATTAAGAACAAAAGACTATAAATATTTCTAGCATTAATCTAAATGTAAATTTGAAGAAATTTCAGCCGAATCGAAATACCAGAAAATTCTATAAGCACAGATTTTGGAAGAGATGGATGTATCCACTGATGAGAAATTTATGAAAATATTCAAGCAAGAAAAACCTACTCTGCCCAGATAGCATCTTCTCGAGCATTTTTCTTCAGTGAATCTAGTTCGTGATGGTCACTGTCCTCAGCATCGCTGAATTCCTTTTTGATATTCGTACGTCTTACTGGAGAATGTGGTGACCTAAGAAATAGTAAAGTGAAAATGTTTTTAAACCAGCAACAAAAATTTTACCAAATATATGAGAATATATAATTAAGAAATAACAAGATATGAAAAAATAATAGAAGAAATAGAGTGAGAAAGAAACAGATTAAACACCTCATTATTTTCCCATCCCGCGAACGACTTCTTCTTTTATAAATTTCTCTAGAACGGCTTCGTCTCCCATATTTCTCATCCCGTTTCACAGTTCTTCTATTCCCATTTCGAACTTTCGGTGATCGTGAACGATGCGAATGACGACGCTCACGGGGAGAATTTCGTCTAAAAAAAATCTGTACAATATTAAGCACGGGAAAAGTCCAGTTGATGAGCATAATGTCTTTATATCAAAAAGTAAAGTATATCATCGATAATGAATACAGTTTGATGAAATAAGTGTGATGCTAGCCGAAGTAAGTGTGATGCTAGCCCAGAAGTCACAATTTAGCATGCAAATGGATAAACTTCTACAACAAAAATTTGCTTCAATTTTTTCTCCAACACAGAAAGTTGGATGTTAAGCAGTGAAGTTACCAATAGAAAAATGAATGTATCCGACAGTATGTGGAACCTTTTGGAACGCTCATCATTTTTTCGACGAAATTTCACAGGTAAACGACTGTCATCAGAATGCTCGGATTCTTGTCGCTTTATTTCGTTTTCATGCTTCCTATCTTCCTTGTCTTTCGGCCGTGCCTTGACCGATGATGTTGTTGAATCTCGATCACTGTCATCAACATTGTCGGCATGTTGTGTTGAACTGCTTGCTGCACTTTCAGGACTGCCTCTTAAGCTATTAGCCCGAGAACCCATAGACTGTAAATTAGTTAACTTGGAACTATACATAAAATCCACAGAAGGCATAAGTTAAACTTTTGCGTGTAAAAAATCGACAAATTCAAAAGTTTACTACAAATTTATATTGAACAAATGATGTGAAATATAAAATGAACACAAAATGTGATGATTTCATTCACTTCTAGCAATGAAAAGTTAGAAAATCTGAAATTCAAGAGAATTTGCAAAATAGAACAAAATGTAACTCCTCTTTCATTAGACGGACGAAGAAACGTATGAACGAATTTTACAACTGAGTGATGATACATTTACTTTAAAAACCTGGGAGATCGTACGTATTACTATGGGAGATCCTACGTATTTTACGTAATGTGTTGTGCATGCATGTAGTGTGTATCGCATGCACCAATGCAACACGTTTTTCATGCTAAAAGTGATAGATACGCTGTCTAACGTGACCTAAATGGTTGAACTGTAAAGTGATCTATTTAGCGAGCTAATTTCAGTAATATTTCCGAATGAAAAGTGAAATGAGTGAGGAAGTAAAGAGAAAGTATGTAAACAATTTGGAAGAGAGAGGATAAGAGTTAGCTGAATTATGTGTGAAGTATCTTTGTCCTCTTTTCTCTCTTCCTTTTTTCTCCTCCGTCACACTACTAACTAGCTAATTTTCTTTGTCATTTAATCTTTTCTCGAGAATTTTGTTTCTTTTCCGAACACTTTCTCTCGAAGAATTGCAAAATTAATGTATGACACATTTTTAGACATTTCATAATTCCTAATATGAATGAACAAATGGTAAACTATTTCAACAAAAGAACAACAGTGTAATGAATAATTGCTATCCTCATAATGGTTATTCAGAAGTATTAATTTTTTTGCACCAATTCAAAGACCTTTTAAATTAAAAATGTTAAGCAAAATTTCTTAATACTTACATTAGCATTTAAGTAATTTTCAATGGAAGATTTAAAATAGAATTTAACAGCGATCCTTAGCATTAGCTTCTTGCTCGCTAAGCATGCAATTTCATATTTCTGAAGTCCAATTTTTACTTTCATCAGAACGGAAAATTTTATGATCTGCTTTGCCAAATTAAGATATTAATGTTCAATTGAAGATGTTAATTGTTTTAACAACTATTTCTTCTGCACAGTGCCCCCAAGTAAAGAGGCCTTATGCTCTAATTTGAACAACTTAAAACGTTCTTTATAGTTTCTTTTATGAAGCTATTTTTTCATTTTTTAGAATTTCATTAAAATTTCGCGATATTAGTAAAGTTCTGATAAGAAAAATGACAGCAGTCGAAATTTCACTTTTTCAAAACTGTGTTAATTCGAAAAGAAAAAGTGAAACGAAAAACGAAAGTAGAGAGA
Organism: Mansonella ozzardi; assembly: GCA_029876185.1. Lineage (NCBI taxonomy): Eukaryota > Metazoa > Nematoda > Chromadorea > Rhabditida > Onchocercidae > Mansonella > Mansonella ozzardi. Next base: position 51,521 of record JARVGP010000127.1, read on the forward strand.
TGGGATTTGGTGAGCACTAACAAAAATATGATGGAAGCATTTGAAAACTTAATGGAAAATTAAAAAAAATACTTTTACCTTTTTACAGAAGTTTGGTCGAAAATCAAATTGATCGGGGATAGAATAAGTAAGTCATTTAAAAACATCGTGCGTTGAGGAAACTATCTTTGCAAATAGTAATATTTACTTAGTCTTTAAATTTTGTGATGATAAATTTTCCAATATATCTTTTCCAGCATTTTAATAATATCAGTTGTGATAACTTGCATATTAACGAGAGTTATGAGTGGAATATTTATGGCGTTCTACAAGGAGGAGTAAGTTTGGGACATGAATGTGTGGTGAAGATATATCTAGGCTGATGCACAGACTATTTTAAATGCACTACTTTTTACATGGAATAAGCTAAAAATAAGATTTATTCTTTATATATCAGATAGTTTATTTATTTTTCAAACAGTGAATTATGTTGCTTAAGGAAATCTTTTCTCTTGGTCTCATTTATCTTTTGAATAGTTTCATAGTGTTTCAAGCTGAAACAATTTGAAAAGATTTTTATAAAATTTGAATCATTTTCGGGATTTTCTTATTCAAGCCGTAGCACTATTTTAAGGCAAGTAATCTACAAGAGTGAAAGATATACATCAGAAGCTAATACTGCTATCGGAACAACCTAAAGGCACATTTCGGTTTGTGATAATTTTTCTCGCTTTGATAAGAATTTCTCGGACGAAGCTGTGATTGTCACAGCGCTGGCCCAACAGATGCAGAAATCAGATAATCATGTAAACATTTTGCTACCGTAGAATATTCTGCAACCAAATACGATCCATTTTTGTCAATAATCATTTTACTTCAATTGAAATCCAAAATTTTGACTTAATTTTCAAATACCAATACAATGCATTAATTTGTTTCTTTTTCCAGAACAAAGTATTTGCAATTAATCATCACGACTGATTCAAGTCATTAGATTCGAGTGATCTCGGCACAAATTTAAATAAAGTAATGTATCATTATCATTAAATGAAACGTTGTTAAGAAAAAGTCCAAAATTTATCTGGATTAAAAGTGTGAATCATCGTTACAAGTGTTTCTTCTAAATATGTTCCAGTTAAGTTGGAATTTTAGTAGAAAAACGTTTTCAAATTAAAAAAAAAAAAAAAAAAAGTGATTTTACACTGATAGCAGTAAAAATAAGTCGGAATAAATTAATTTGGATTAGTTGATGTATATTCAATTAATAAGTGATATGAATAATGCTTGGACAAATATATAAGTTTAATATATTATTTGTAAAAAGTTTGGAAAGAAAAAACAGACAGCAAATAGGAAAATACGGAATCAGTGATCACTGTTATGATACGTTTCATATTTGCAAAGGGTGAATAATATATATCTTCCCAGGATATTCTGTAATTGTGATCGGGAAGTTTACCTGGATTTTTTTAAATCAATGTTAAATAAATCGAATTCGACAAAGATTGGTCATTATTTTGCATTATAAAATGCGAGAGCTAATTCGACATGTGACTCTCTTAAGAAAAAGTTTAAAAAAATGATAAAATCAGAAACAAACACTTGAAGTAGAGTAAATGGATTGGTGTTAACTGTTCCATTACTGGTTCCAAAGACTGAGCTAAATATTTAGGTTATATCTGAAGAATGCAGATCAACTGCAGAACAGTTATGAGTTTTTTTGGGTGATCTCAATTAGCACTGTCTGTTAAATGCAATATCATCAACAAGGAATTCAAAAAATTTTGAAAAATTTGCTATTCCTTCATCATTCATGGAAAACAATTTCCTGATCTTGGTATCAGCTGACTGTCCAATCACATTAGCCTCCTATTAATTAAACTAATTAAACAATGCAGCCATCATCATTTCCGCAACATGAAATACTTCGGAGTATGCAAATTTCATGTTTCAAAAAACAATTTACAAGTTCAGATGGAATGTGGTTTTTGATAATTCCTGCCTTTCTGATAATTCTTGCTCTATTAGAGATTCTTAGTTTAGCAAAAAATATATAATGGTTTACTTTTGGAAGGAATCTCATTTTTCACTTATGTTTACTCATTGCTGGCCTTTCTTGTGGCTACTCATTGCTGGCATATTTCAAGGTTCACCCACTCTTTGACCCTCTATTTTCGATATATCAAACCAAAAACTTTCTATCATAATTTTAGAGTGAGAGAAACTGATGTACGTGAAAGAGCGTACGGCATTTTTGCATTTAAAGGCCTGAAAATTTTAAATCAGAAATTTGTGTTTATCGTACTACATAGTGAAATAGCTCGGAAATATTCGACCTTCAATTCATCGCGCAGGCGAAAAAATAGTATACAATATTCAATGTACAATCTTCAGCTGAAAACTTTAAGTAAGCCAAGAAGTGTTTCTGTTTTAGTCTCTTGAGGCTCGTGGCATTAAAACGAACCGCCATTAGAAAATTTATTGCGCTTTGTTATAATTCCGGAATAAAATTAAAATTTAGGCGGCAAATGCAGAGGATTTGGAAAAATTACGGAAGATGATAATCTTTCAATAATGACTAAATGTCGATCATTATATGAACACAGTAATCGTGCAATTAAAATTCAAAAAAATGAGACTCATTTCAAACTGTTAGGTGGACAAATTGTTTCATCTGCTGATTACGGTCATGTAGTACAGATAATTCATATCAAATCCAATATTAGTGGAGAACCAGGCCAGATTCGTCAATTTTTTCTCAGAGTTACTTTTAAACTTTGAAAGTATTTGTTTGAACTTTTACAGCAATTTGTATTATCCTGCAATATTACTGCTTTTCTCTGATTTTTTTTTACCATTCTCAAAACTTATTTCCATCATTTTGTAATGTCGAATTTCATTTAAAAGAACATTAAATTCTGACTCGAAGCTTCAGTTTTGTAAGTATAAAAAACTTTGAGTAATTTAAGACCAAATGATATAAAAAAATTTTTACAATAATTTGTTAGGAAATGATAAAGGATTTGAAAGCGTATGAAGTTATTTTTCAGATGTTAATGTTTGTACGGGAGTTATTATTACTTATCGTCATATCATAACAGCTGCCAGTTGTTTGGATTTCAATCAGTAGTTAGTATTTCTTTTATAGAAATGACAACCTCAGTGAAATTAAAAAATTTCTTAAAATCGGATAATCAAATCGATAACATAGAAAGCATTTAGAAATAACTGAAAAAGCATTTATTTTTGCTTATTTTTGAAGTATCATAGTACGATCTGTAAAAATTTAATCAAAATTATTGCTATAAATATTAAATTTTTAATTTTCTTAAAATGATGCTTGGAAAATTCTCACTTTTAATCATTTTTACAAATACAATTTATTTTCAACTGCAACACTATAAATTCTTTTTTTTTGTTTAAGCAAAAACTTTTTTTGAATTCCTTTACTAGTCATAGTTTTAACTCTGGATACTTCAAGTAAGAAATTTACTGCATTTTGCAGCGGTCTAAAGTATACGCCTGTTGGTGAATTTAAAATTTATGGTGGCTCATCTTGTTTGTATATTGATGAAGAGGACAAGAAGCTCTATGATAACATATCAAGATTTGTGTGTAGTTTTTCTGCTATTGTTATAGTTCCATCGTTCATCATCGAGGAATGAATTTCGGTTTGATACAGTGTTCAGATCTTTTGAAACGATTGATGAGAATGATGATATTAATTTAGGATTGTCCGGATAGCAATGAAAATAGGCGGAAAGTTGTATCAATTAAACCGCTTGCATTGCTTGTACCGATGTCATCAGTGATCAGTAATGTCGCTACTGCAAGTCCTTCCATCTTTCATTTAACAAAAGAAAAAGCTGAATCAGTTGCTCAGTATATTCACTCGAAAAAAAACATAATATTTGATGATAAAAATGCCCACCATTATAAGTTTATTTTATTGTAATAGAAATCAAAGAGCATTAATGGCTCAGTAATGATTATGACTTATTTAAGCACCCTAGGATGGGAGTGATTCTCAAGTTCTCAAGAAATTTTATTGTCCATGATAGTACCATTTCTACTTTCGCTCAAAATTTAATGGCACTGCACTTTTAGCACTGATGAGCTTTTAATAAATGCACTGCTGAAGCTAAATAATTAAATCCAATATTAAACTAATTTCAACTTAGTGAATTAGAGATTAAGTAGGTCAATGTAGAGAACTTGAATCTTACGTGGATAAAGTTATGAAGGATAATAAATGACCTCTATTGTTAGCTAATTAATAGTATTTAACTGAATTTGGATAAAGTTGAAAAGCAATATCTACAATTTACTGCAGGTTCGTGGGATTTCTTTTTATAAATCATTTTCGGACATAGCAATTTTTGAAGTGGAACCTATAAATAAATTGGTACAAGAATTAAATGAAGAAGATAATATTGAGAGTGAGGAAGAGGAAAATTTCGGTCTGGCATGCATATCCGAACAGGCAGTTCGAAACGAAAGAACTGCATATATCCTTGCTTCATACGGACGACGAAGTAAACTTTTTTTCCGTTACAATCGGATTAATTTCATATCAATACTTTTCTTATGGTGATGAATAAAAGGCAAATTTGCAATTTTACATTGCACTGTTTCCTACACTATGAACGAATATTGCTTGTTATTTTCCACATTGTTCCACAAACATATGCTGTCACTGATGTCACTTTTTAAGAAAATTTAGAAAATTTATTAAATCAAAAAGACGATAATCCAATTAATGTTAAATTGAATCTTCGCCTGGAAAGTAATTTTTATGTCGATAAATGTCCGGCAAGTATTCCACTGTCAGCTTGCTCACGCATTATCATTATCGAAGGTGAACAAACTGCCACTGAGGTCTGAAATGATTTTTTTCTTCTAGCTATGTGTCAAATACGTATTCAAATACGTATTTGAAAAAAAAAAAAAAAACAAATTTACAGGGCGATGGTGGTGCTGCAGTTATGGAGGAGCTATACAATCTTCCGGTATTAATAGGTATTTTTTCGGTTCGACAAAATATTGGAAAAGCCTACGTAAGTTAATAACAAAATCTCTCGCCTTATCTTTTTGTATTGAAAAACGGGGAGCATTTTAAATCACTTTAATAAATCAAATTTACCCGCATTTGAAATAGTCAAATTTTTTTTCCCGAAATAGTACCTTTTTCTTCTTTATAGTTCTAATTTAATCAAACTCTGTCACTTTTCCTTCTAAAAATAATTTGGCTAAGCAATGCTACTCAATGTCGTCCTTTATGAGGATGATGTTTTGAATATTTTGAACGCTGGACCAAATTTATTAAATCATCTTTTGTGGTTAATTTTCACGATGCGGAAATAATTGTATCGGTGAAAATTCTTTTAGGCGAAGTTTATGTTCGCAACACGTATTAGTGAATTTCATGATTTGTTGTGTTATTACGTTGGCATTTGTATTTATGAGGATTTCATAGAGAAAGAGTATTGGAAACATCCCGAAGAAGTATTGATTTTCACAGACGAAGCTGGAAATGATACTTTTGTAACGAGTATGTTGCTGGCTCATCTTCTCATCAATATTAGGATATTTATGATTTCAGGAAGGAAATTTCAGATATTTGAAGATTAGTTTTATCATTTCCGTTCAATTAGCATACAAATCCCAATTAAATTTTATGACACGATGAAATAATCCAATAAAGGAAATGCATCACTACGATTCCGAGAATTTATCAAAAATTGTTACCACTTCAGAAACTGATATTGCAAATGGCCTTTAAAAAAACCCTATTTGACAGCTAACTGGTTTGGTTGAAAGTAAAATATGGTTTTATGCAAGAGATTCTAATATTATCTCTTTGTAATTTATGCATAAACAAATCAGCATTTTCTATACAAAACTGTTTATGTTAAATGCCCTTTTTCGAGCAATCGAGTGATAAGCATTATTTTTGGCCTTTACCGATGAATATTGCCAACATTATCGAAATAGTTTTATAATTCTTTTTGATAAGTGATTCATATACGAAATACACTAATTGTCAACATCAAAACTGATTTCCAAAAAATATTTTTTGCAAATGCTGAAATTTAATTTTGATTAACTTCAGTTCATTTTAACTTTCATATTCCATTCAGCCAATAATCCATTCTGTATATCTTCGTATGCTGCGTGTAGACCAAGAGATAATTTCGTTTCAATAAGTTTTTAATTTAGCTTTTTGAACGACGCACTACATAGCAGTTGTAGAACATTGGAATGTATAACTGAATTTTAAACGATTTTTTAAAAATAGTGAAAATTTATTTCCAGTGAATATTACCGACATGGAATTATTCAACAGAACATTTGAGACGCAAGTAACTTATAACTTTGCAATTTGCAAATTTCAACACATCTTCTATTGGTTGATAATTTCCGTGATTACTGTTAGAAATTGCCAATTATAAACTTGTAAGAAATTTAAAATTTTTCTTGCAATGTACGCATAATAAATCTTTTTCAGATAATGATACATTTAGAACGGAAATTATTTTTTTTTGAGCTCTTAAGTGTAACTAAAAAGTTAGAAAAAATTTTTTTCAAATGAATCATTAAAACTAAAAAAATGCATGAATCGAGACTGCTTACATCGTGCCTACATCTATTTTTGTGGCGAAAATTAATTGCCACATACTCGGTTTCTCTGTCAACAAATAACATTCAAATTAAGAGACCATTTTTTACTTTTTTAAAATCTAAGAAACCGCAATCCTTGATTCCTAACTGTCTTCCTTCTCTTTTCCACCTCACCTCGTCGCTATAGCGATGTATAGTAAATATATTATTTATCACATCATATTATTTATCATATATAAACTATTTATCATATCATTTTTATATATATTATTTATCATACATTCTGTTTATCACATCAAATTGAACTGGATACGGCGGTGAACTCTCATCGATAAGCATATAATCAGCTGGCAAATTCACAGTCGTTAAGGTGATTGGCTTTCCAAACTCAATTATGATCTGAAAGATGAGACATGTGAAGTTTGCAATATAAATTCAAACAACAAGGGGAAGCTGCTTTCACCATGACAGGAGTCGCATAAATGATATGACAAGCAAAGCTAAATTGTTCCATCACATACATCCTTGCCATAAAGTTTTATGATTAATTCGGATTTTTTTGACAAATCTCAGAGAGATAATTACATTTTTACAGCGATCGGCTAGAAGCAGCTCGATAACTTTAATGCAAACCCAAAACCATGCAACATATTTGCAAATTTTCCATTCAAATGGGAAAGGTGCGCCAAAATTTCGCCACATTTTATTCGTACCATTCCAGTTGAAATCGATAATAGTCAGTGCTTTAAGCAAAAAAAAAAGAAAATATAAAAAAGATTACATATTTGCTAGTGCTCATAAATTAATATTTATGAAATGTTTAATATTTGATTATTTCAATAAGATTGGAAGAAGTAAAAAAAAAAGTTGAATGGGAATCGGATATGCTGAAAACTAACAAACGGAAACAGTAAGCCAGCAAAGTAGGCCACAGAAAATTTGAATTGATAACAATAAAGTTTTCCTGTTGCTTATAAGTTCCAAAATGTGTGCCCATAAAAAAAATGCTGTTATCATGGCAGCGATTATCGGTATTAACAAGTGCCCTGCAAATGTGAATCATTTAGAAGTGAATATCTGAACTTGAAATAGAATTGTAAAACTAGATTCGAATTTAGATTTAAGTACTTATGAACTTATAGAAAGTAAACTATTTCTCAGTCAAATTATTCGATCGATGATGCGTCGTCATTGCATTAAACCACTATCATTATTCAGATAATGAATGATATAAGACAATGATTTCTCGTTCTGTGGACAGAAAGACAAGATGATAATCAACTAAGGATAATTAGCATTGAGAATAAGCATTAATCCTGTCAATAAGTAATCACTGATTTCTTTTTTTAAAGAAATCACTTAAACTTTACTGGATCCCAGTCTTCCATTCATAGCGCCGAATCGTTCACGGTGTCCGAGCAATGTACAAATACTGTTAACGGTGCGCTTTTGATAGTAGTATTCATGTCTAAAATATTAATTTATTGGTTGTTTAAAAAAAAAAAGCACGGGAGATTTACATGATGTTTGAAAATTTCGACTACACAATTTGTTAATTTAGTGATTTTCTTCTTCAAATTTGTGAAAAAATTATGTTTCAACAAAAATAACCGAATATTTAGCCAAGTGATGTTATTTTTGGGGTCATTATCTGTGGAATCATCAGATCCATGTAGAAGAATATGGATGACTGTATCGTTTTTAGCCAATGCCAAATGTTCCTGCAATAGTTCATCATGATCATTTAGCCTTTCATGCAATCAATGCCTTTGGTATTTTTACGGTGCCTTGATCATCATATGATTCTGAGCTATTTTATTCTGCATAGCTTCGATACAACTTCCGACTTGTTATCTTCAATGTACAACTCTTTTTCATCCTCGAATCCCAAATTACCTAAGCACACAGTAAAAGAATGATATTGATTTGATTGATTCGCATCATTTTTTTCTTAAAATGCGACAAATAGGAATATAAAGCCAAGTAAAAAAAACGTGAAACATACGTGTAGCTCAAGCGCACATTGTTTATCGCTAACGTAAGCTTTCTCAAGTTCAATATCTGTCAGTTCCCGGCAAATATTTACTGGCCAAAGCAGCAACGTTAGCACCACAATCCCTGCTGTGCAAATTTCAAATGCATGTGGCACAAGTAGGACACGCATTTCTTCACAGCCTAAAATCTTAAAACTAATTTCTGAGCTGTTATTTTTTTCAACACGTGTCTTCACCCTTTTTCACGTAACTTATGACAATATTTGACAACTACTCGCACGTAAAATGGATTTTGACTACTTGCATCAAAATCTTCTCTTAGAAGATACTTTTTGAAATGCGACAATGTTCATCATCATTAAAAAAGCTATTTGAGAAGAATTATGAGGTTTAATCCAAAATTAATAATCTCTTATAATACGACAATTGTTAAGCTGTTATGTCAGTGAATGATCTAAAACAGAAAATGATATATAAATGAGAAATATTCTGAAAATCGTCTTTAAAACTACTGCGTTTATCTATTTCAGGATTTAACGAAATATTTTTCTGATATGGTAACATTGCTATGTTAATTATTTGAAAATAATATGGGATAAATCAAACTTTAATAAAAACAACGCATGAGAAATAACAGCCACTAAGAAACTTTTAACACTATTGAAATTGTTCAATCATATTTGTTGGAATAATTTTAATATTCTATTTTTCAGCTTAAAAAAATTTACATAAATTAACGTCAGTTTTGAAAAACCAGAGCAGATGACTTGGATTAAGAAACAATTTGAATATTGAAAATTTATATGAGTGAATTAAAATTTTGGCGCAAAGAGGCGCAAAAAAGAGAGCAAAGATGTTTTAGATCGTATAGTATTATTTATTCTGCATGACGATTACGCTGTGAATGTTACGCTAATTTTTTTCGGAATTTTTATGTCCTTTGATTACTTGCGAAACTTATGTATTTTTAGCTTATAATAATTCAAATTTCTTACTTATGTAAAAGCCTTTAGATGGAACTAAATTTGAATTGATTTTGAAAATTAACGTTGATATATTTTGGTTTCTTGAAAATATCTGTCATTCAGAAATCCAAAAGATATTTGTATTCAATTCAAAGTATGAATTGTTATAATGCTGATCGCAGAAAAGAGTAATGATTTGATAAAAAGTTTTGAAAATGGATTTATTTCAAGAAATCAAATTGTAAAAGGGTAGAATAAAAATCTGATTGCATTTGGTTTTGTTTAAAATCTTTTCATTAAATTGATTTTGCCATAATAACTATAAAACTTCAAGATGTCAGTTATTTCTAAATCATATTATTCCTTCAGAGTATATTCGAAAGTTATTTGTTAATGAGTTTTTGAACTTTCAAAACAAAACTTTTTATCTCTCTCTCTTTCTAGATGAAAATGTTAGGAAAACAACTTCATTTTCTTTTTAAACTGATCAGAATTTCATGTCGGAATTTTTCCTGCTTTTATGTAAACAGTTGTTCGAATTGCTCTTAAAACTTTCAAATTTGTTATGCACGAAAAAATTATTGACGATTTTACTTGTTGATATTAACCAAATAACAGCGAACGGCCACATTCATCGAATTTTTGAACTCTTAAAGTGCATTCATTAAGGAAAAGTATGATACAATTTCGTTTTTTTTTTCATGAAAGTACCCTTTTTTTCACAGTTAATTAGTGTCATAGCTCCAAATGATAATAATTAATATGACTGTCGATATTTTCGTGTGAGATAGCTCTTAAAGTAAATGGCTGAATTATATTGTTCATAATATGAAATTAGAAAAAGTTATTAAAATAAAGTAATTATCCTGGTTAGTTGGAACGAGACACTGAAACTAAAACATTTTCTTTTTTTTTAAAAAAAAAAAAAAAAAAAAAAACTTGTTATTGCATATTTGTTTGTTATCGGAGATCGATAAGAACAATTTTTGTTTTGGCCAACAAATGCAGTATAAAATAAGAATGAAGAGTTAGCCAGAAATCGAAACATTTCGAGAAACAAATAAATCGTAGGATTTTTCTTAATTGCAATATTTACAGTTCTATAAAGTATAATTTTTTTTAAGAAAAAATAGTGCCTATTAAGATTTCAATATAAATCTTTTCCTCATTTAGGAAAAGTGAAATTTGATTCTTCATTTATTATCTTTTTCGTCTTTTTAAACTTCATAAAGTGACATCATTTAATTGAATTCTTTATTGTCTAGTTATCATTTATAGCTAATTTCACATTTTAAAAATCAAATATATGTATTTTTATATTCATGAATATTATTTTGACTTAATGTTGGGTTAGTCTAAATTAAATTAAACACTCAATTCCATCTGTAGCCATGGTTTCATTATTTCACTGCTTTGCCACAGTTTTACTACAATTTACTAGAAGGATTTATTTTTGGTCATTTATGTCTCAGTCATTTTGTCTTGTCTAGAAATAGAATAGAATGTATGAATTAGAATCAAGTTATGTAGACGGGATCAGTCTCATCAGACCAGTCTCTAATACATGCAGCGATTTATATTTACTACTGAATTAAATTTTCTTCCAAAGATTTACTTGAACTCAGAGAATCATTTAACTGATGAATTCTTAGATAGTGTAGCGTTATTTTGAGTTATTTATTGCTTTGTAACTTGTTGAAGCGTGCTAATAAATTACAAAAATAGCTCATAAGTTTGTGAAAATTCCTTTTTTAATTCAAAATGAAAATGAATCGTAAGTTATTCAAAATTCAAGCAAATGTTGCAAAGCTGTGCGTGTATTCAATAAAATTAATGTTTAACTGATTCGACTATGATTCAACTATATCAAAATTTTTAAATGGATTATTTTGAATTTGAAATAATTTGATGAGAAATTAGATGAAATAAGCTTAGAAATAATTTTCAGGAATATTTTGCGAGATTTATAGTCACTTGAACCTTAAACCAAAACAGATAAGATGGCCGATGTCAAATTACATTTTTAGTTTCAATTGTGTGAAAATTTCCACTGAATATGTTAAAGTTATTATGCTTTCTAACTCTAACAATATCTTTCAGAATGTGACATTAACAATTGATTTCAAAAGAAACTCTTGAAATGTAATCGTCAATTTATGCCTATCAAATTTTCAACTATCCAAGTAATTTTTTTCATATCGTTTTTCTTCCCGTCGCTCACTGTACAGTCAGAAAATGTCACCCGAGAATATTGTCTTCATACACATGCACAGATATACACACCTACCAAAAAGATATCCGCTGGTAATATTGATAATTTCGTTTTGAACATATTGCCATCTAAGCAATAAAGGTTTCTAATGGCAAATAAGAGGTGATTACAGGGGAAGGAAAAATTTCATTTCAATTCCATTTTTTTTTTTTCAGGTATCCATTCATTTTTTCCTAATATTTTTTCATGAAGAAGGGAATTTAAAAAATGCTCGAAATAAATATAAAATCAAAATTGGCAAATAATAAGTGGCTTTTTCAATTCATTTTTTTTTCAGAAATAATCTCTTTGCAAGCAAAAAATTCTCGTTAGCATAAGGAATTGACAGGAAAATAAAAAGTAGACAATTATGTCAATCAACAAAACTTTTCCACTTTCTTCCTAACTATTTTGTGCTTCTTGTTTACATCAAGGACGTCACATTCTTCGGTAGGAAGACGATGGCATGATTTAAAAGTGTAACAACGATATCGTGTGGTTATTCATCCATTGCTTCGTCTTTTTTTTTAATTGAATTAGTCATTATCTGCCAATCAATTATATTATGACTAATCCCATTGGTCATTTGTATTCAGTAGCTCGGATTGTGAGATGTGCATTTCCTGAACTATCAGCGATCATAATAGATGGCAAATTTTTTTGCTGTCATTTTTTCCTATCCATAAATAATCTACAAATTATAAGTGTCCTTGACCACTTCGCAAATGACCATTTGATAATTATCATTACTATATTATTTCAAAGTTAATTGAGACTGGCATAAATCGGGTTAGAAGAAAATCGCCAAATGTTTCTATCATCTTATAAAATGCTGAATTTCAAAGTTCTTCTGTTGCTTAGTCTAGATGGATTCTTGCTGAGTTGGATGTTCTCACCAATGCTATTTATTTAAGCAGAAATAACTTGTTTTAAATGAAGAACAAACTACTTCTATCATGATAAATTTCTGAAATTTATTATTCTTGGTCAAGTAACTTTTCCTAAAACACTCAGGATTCAGGATTTAACTTTAAGCTTTATTATAGACCATTCATTTCTCGCAGTTTATGATAAATTAGCTTTCTTGCAACAAACAAACATCACTTGTACTAACGAAAAGTAGTGGTACAAACTCTTATTTCATTCTCGATTCTTAATATTTTCTTAAAAATAATACTTATGATATATTTTTTTTTTTGTTAATCCCATAAGTATTCGCATTTCCGTAATCCAAATCTTGCTTCTAAGCTATTTCAGATTTTTGCATATCATTGTAATATCATTTCTAATCACTCATCTTTTTTATAATTTCCCTTGAAATTCATCCTCGTTAAAAAAATCAATCACTGAAACTTTTTTCTTGGAAAATATTTTTGATTATTTCCAAAAAGGAATTTCCATATTTACGTTTCGTATTCTTTCATGAAAAAAAAGAAGTGTATGATAGCAACGATGTTCTGAAGAAAAGTTCTAATTTTCAACGCAGAAAGATCTGACGATAATAGAGAATCACAGAATGAATGATACGAATGAGATAATATGAAAAAAGCGGTAAAAAACAGAAGATATAATAGATGGTTTTATGGCAACCTAATGCATAGTGAATTAATTAAAATTGACTAAGTTAGGAAATTTTGAAGTAAGAGCATCTTTTGCTTGATTGCTTAGGTGGTATGACTTAGAGCAACGTTAACAAACTCTAAGCAATCACCTTTCACTTACCGTAGATTATTGCTTCATATTTTTTGAAAAACGAGCTAGGAATTTTGAAGGTAGCTTTAGAATAAATCATCCAAACCAATTTGAACTTTTTCATTCAACTGAAATTTTTAAGCTATTGAATAAAGCTTTTAAATTATCGTGTAAATATAATTTATTCAGGATAACTAATGTTGTCATATAGAAGAGGATAGCAATAGTTTTTTTTTACCTAGCATTTTTCCATAATAGAATGATCCTAGCTGCAACATTTCTAGAGGGAGAATATTAATGTGACAGTGATTATTAATGTCTATTTCTAGTAACTTAGTTTATTCCATTAATTCTAGAGAAAAATTTAGAATTTCATTAAATCATAAATGAGGGCAATGAATCCATTATATTATCGTATTTTATAATCAATCGACTGCAAAAATTTCCTGATCATTATTTTTTTGCACATGATTGCCTTCATTTAACAATTTTAAGATTTATTTTTAAAAAAGAATTGAGATGGAAATGTAGCAGTTTCCATTTTTGTTTTCATACTTGTTATCATACTTCTTGAATATTTATCCTCTTGTTCATTTTCGTTAGAATTTAAATTTATTCTTTACACAGAGTGATACATCATCTAATCACTTCATACTTCGCATCTATTCATTTTAAAATATTTTCTTATCTTTCGCACTTTTGTGCTACAGATTCTCTCTGTCATTTATTTCTAAATGTCTTGCTTTCAAAGGTGAAATAAAATAATTGATTTTGAATTTGGGTAAGGAATGAAACTTTTTTTCTGAAAGTATCTAAAGAATTTGTTAGTGCACTCGAAGTGTTACTTTTTTTCTCATTGCCATTAAAACGAGATTCGTTTCACTTCTTTGTTATTGAATAAATGATTAATAGAGTGCAGCAAAAAAAATTAGGTGCCAAAATGGTGAACCGGTTTGGCTAAGTGATGCATCAAAATAAAGGAAAAAGGACATACAGATCAAACTAGATCTCTTCTATCCGTATGTTATTGTAACAAAAAGTGTTTTCTTACTTTTGACTAACTCTCAAGCTTCTCGAAAGAGAATTTCCAAAAATTTGCGGAACACTCCTGCAATGCTGTTCTTCTAAGTACTTCTTTCCAAACAAATGATGAACAGGATTTTTTCTGTTAATTATTCCTTTTAGAATGTTTTGTATCGAAAACTGATACTCTCCCAGAAAAGAAATGTTTGTACAAATGAGTTCCGATCTGGATTTGGACATTGCTGTTGAGTCACATAAATTATCAGAAAAACTGAAGTGACTCTTCAATAGAGAAGTAAATAAATGAGTTAATTCCGCATTCTTTCCATTAAAAAATAAAATTAAAATATCTGTTTAATTATATTTTTAAATGTTTGATATTTTATTCAATAAAAAAAAAAAGAAAACGATCAAGAACAAATAAGGCCATTTTTGACTAATTGCATTTAAAATTAGTACTCCCAATCATTCTATGATGAAAGGAGGGAATTACTCCCATATTGCTTTCCGGCACTTTTTTTCCCATAAAACCTCAAAATCAAAGTTCATATGTTGAAAGCGAATTTGGTTCATTCATTTTGTTTCAAGTAAAGTTATACACAAAATTAGTTTTTTGAAATCTTAGAGAAGTTTTTTCATGCTGAGAATTGTCGTTTCTGATTACTGCTAATTTGAGTGAGTGAATGTTGCGAGGGAAAAGAGAAAGTTTGTTCAGCAAGCAATGAATTGAATTAGTCACTAATAGGAATAGTAATTTAATTCAATAATCATCCATTTTTGACTTGGAATTCGACCAATGCATTGTCACGAAGTATTTTCCGCTTTTTTCAAACTAAACTTAGATAATAAAATGCAGCGATATAAATAAAATTGCTGCAAACTTGAGAGAAGGAAAATAAAAGTGTGGGCGCAGGTGTCCTCGTCTTTTGTCATTCTTCACTTTTTTAATATTTCTGTTATTTTAACAGCGGGCAGTTTTGCCAGTGAAGAATTGTTAGCAATTCATGAAATGCATGATAATCTGCTTGTTCTGTGTAAAATAAACTCCATTTCCTAACAAGATTTCTATACTAGGATTAGTGGCACGAATTAGAAATTAATTTGAATTTAAAACTGCCTTAAAAACCTTATCGTGCTCGAAATCAGCCTAAAATGATGTCGCTCGGAAAATTCCACGATTTTTAAATCACTACTTTGTTTTGAAACATCTCTTTAATTTTTTTGAAATATTTGAAAAAAATATTGACAAGATCTTCAAACAAGAATGTGGATATGATTTTCTGAACATTTTAATGAAAATTACAACGTATGATATCGCTACCATCACCTTCCCAAATTGTTTTTTTTTCGAAACATTTTAGAATATTAAAAGAGAGAATCGATTTGAAAGATCTAAACTGAATTCCGTATCCGAAATAATCCTGGTAAACAATTGGATTTCTAAATGAGAGTAAAAGATATTTTGTTTTCGTAATCTGCGAGATTTTGTAAAAAAGCAAATGCTGGAAAATTTTTTTTTTGCTACAGATGTTTTGCAAAATAAAAAAAAATTAAGTTGAGCAATTTGCTAATAAAACACAAAAATTTTTGCAACTTGCGAAATTTCTGAAAACTTTGGCAATGTTGAGCAAATGAAACTAACACAATGTTATCTATCATGCATTCGTATCCCGTATTAAAATTAAGTTTTACGGAGAAACAAAATGCTTTGATCAGTGCTGTTAATCTGTTATTTTAGTTTTTTTGTAAATCAATTAATCACTTTCAGTTAGCTTCTGCTAAAAGTTGTTTGTTTTAAATTCCAATGACTACAAATTGTACCTATATGTCAGTGCTTTGGCAAAATTCAACTGTAATAGTGTTGTTACTTGGAGTTTTTGCACATTCTTGTGCGTTATTATTCCATGATTTGCTCGCTTGTTCATATGGTTCTTTTTCCAACCTCTCTGCATGCAAATATCATCAGTTCTATTCTATTGTTACTACGATACTTGATCATCATAATTTGAAAACGAAGGAAGTAATATTAGGGAGTAACATTCCATAAAGTTAAAAAATTGCATCATTTGAGAGTTATTCCTTAAAAAAAAAATTTATCAAAAAAGTAGAAATAGTAGTGTTGTCGAAGTTAAATAAATAAAACTATTTCAATGAATGAATAGATGGCATTTAATTTTTTTCCCGAAAATGCAATGTTTTTTCATCATGCATTTTGGCTCAATTTTCCGTATGTAATTAATCATACTGTAATTTTACGACAATCCTGCTCGATTAATTACTATGTTTCCTCTTTGCTACTTGTAATCCTTTAGTGTTTTTCAAGTATTTTACATTGAAGTAACACGTTGAACAAATATCTGTTTTTAAATCGTTCGAATTTGAACAATGATAATCTTTCATTTTCCTCATCCTTTTTACTTGTTGTGATCTATTGAATCATAATTTAATGTCACGTGTCAAGAAGCTAAATTTTAATTAGAGAATGATTAATGTTGAATTTATTTAAGAAAAATTGGGATTTTTCATGGCTCTATTTTTCATGAATATTTAAAAAACTTACAATTTTGGTCTAGACTGCTTAATAGCTACATTTATTCATCAGTATGCGCATTTTCCTCTCTCGTTTTGTTTGTCGATTCTCTCCGATATGCGATATAATAAAACCATAGTATTTAATGTTTTAATTAATCAGAATATTACTTCATGATTATACTTTGACTTATCAGAAGCACGTTTAAGTATATTGATTTAAAATTTGTATGGTCATCAGCAATGGACAAGTATATATAATCCAATGAAGGTACAAACCTACGTTTAACCATCCTGAAATTAATAGTTCGTTTTCTACGACTAATAATGGCCAACCGTTTAAAAGGATCCGTATTAGCTCTGCTAAACTATTCATTCTAATTTATCTTTTGATCATATTAGTACCAATCCAGGTTCATTAATGTAGATTGTTATTTATTTTGGAAACTTAGTATTTGTTGTTCATGTTTTGATTACATGCAAATTTTTTTTTAGGTGCAAATTTTTTATTGCACAAGTGTTTTAAGGATTAACATCACGTTAATTAACATGACTGATTTGCTTTTGATGAGTGAAATTATTATCATCTTACTCAATAATTCTCATTTTACCTTGTCAATATGAAATGGCTCATTAAGACATTACTCATTTTACTTTTCAGTAAATGTATAAATGTTATGTTTTTGGTTAAATTTGGTCCCTCTCTCTTCCTCTCCTCATATGTCACAAACTGTTTAACCGGAAGCAGAGAAAAAAGTTACTGTCGATGTTTTCGTTCCACTATCAGCTCCCATATCCGCCCCAGCTGTTCTTCTAAACAACTCATTCAATGCAATGATTTAATTTTGTTTACAGTTCTTCAGTAATAAGCATTCGAAGGTAACGTCATCACAGTCCACGATACATTTTGTAATCACAGTACAACAACATAGACCTAAGCAAACTGCGACAGACTCGGATCAAAGCTAACTTACGCCTTCTGCATTTAATTATACAAACAGACACGCACACAATAAATGCACAGAAAATAAATGTAAACAAGCCACCGCAACTTTCTTCACCAAATACTTCAGAAACTCTTAAATGGGTCATTCATTATTAATTCTTCCAACAAAGGATAAACATGTTTTTGCGTTAATCTGCTATTTTTTTTCTATCCTTCCACTGTATTTGCGTGAATAAATGTTCAAGATCACGTCCGTTTTCGTGAAAGTGGAAGTTGATGATATGTGACACACATAAGATTCAAATGGTATTTTCTCTGCAACTCTTTCAATGAAAAAAGTGTGACACGTAATTACATCCGCGTCAAATTGAATGTTGATTTATCCGTAATGAATAAACAATAGCATTCGTATGTGTCATTTTTGCAGTTTAAAATTTACCGTCGATTTATAACTTTTCAATTAAGTCTTGCAGAAGAAAGGATGGCGAAATCGATTCAATTGCCGAAATTAGGACCTTACAAAGAAGTAAAAATTATTTTGTTGAAGTTAGATATACATACTATTTAATTGTGCATGAATTATGCGGATAAGCATATTACATGAATTGATGATTTGCAAGACAGGCATGGAGAGAGTTAACTTACTCATCCTGGCTATAGGTCAATATATAAATTTTCATATAAAATGAAATGAGGTGGCCATTTGAATTCGAAGTAGATGCATCACATATATTTGAAATTTAGCCCTTTAGGGATTAGACGAAATATTATCACTCTCTGATTTGTTGAACTGAAATCAGTAATTCTTCGGGTCTTTATTAAACAGACCAGCGTTTTCTGTATTTCTGACTCACTTCTCGGGACTTTTCAGATATGTATCAATTGTAATAAATTGAGGAATTTCCTGCCTCCTTTTCTTTTTATACTTATCGCTTGATCTTTCAACAATGTTCATCACATCATTATCACTAATACAGTAAGTAATCATCATAAAGTCAATAGTCGATAGTTGGTGCGAAAACTATCAAAAGAATTACAATTATGAAGAATAATTCGTTTAATATAATCAGACTAGTTGGACAAACAGATGTGCAGGCCAGTATAATTATTGTCCTCAATTTGACAGCAATTCTTACTTTTCAATTCGATTAGATGAACGAAAGGAATATGGCAATTTTGCAGTTGTTGTTTTATTTTTTAAAAAGGTGTTCATAGGTATATCGACTTGTCTCGAAATAAATTAGCTATTAGGTAATAGCTCCATGGCTATATAATAATCTTTCCCATTAAATTAAAATTGAGAAAACGACTTTGATTCAAGCGGTCAATAATAAATACAAACCATGATAGGTAACGGTAATTAGTAGAAAGGAAATATTATTTTGTTTAAAATTTGGAATGTTTTCTTTGTAAAGAATTTGATCAATTGAAAAATTTTCAGGAAAGGAAAAGATGATTGCATTTGAAATAGTTGAAATCATGGATAGTTCTTAAAAAGAAAAATTTTCAAACATTTTAATATCCAAGTCTTGTCGTTTCCCACATCAAGTTGCATTGTATCGGACACATCAAGATACAATGGTAATAGAGAGAGATACGTGTTTATACTTTTGTTGATGATATGTATGCGTGTATGTGATATGTGTACGTTGTGTATGTATAAGTGTGGTTCTGTTAGAATTTTAATTTCGTCTTCTTGTCACATATATTTAGTTGTATTTTATTCTGCATTATAATGAAGAAAAAAGTTGTTGTTAATTAAAAAAATGTATGACCANGGTTCTGTTAGAATTTTAATTTCGTCTTCTTGTCACATATATTTAGTTGTATTTTATTCTGCATTATAATGAAGAAAAAAGTTGTTGTTAATTAAAAAAATGTATGACCAAAGTAATCACATCAAAATCATATACATTTATTACATTAAAAAGTAATTTCTTACTTCTAATAGTAACATGGTTTATAATTTATTTCATTTGTCAATGTGATCAGAGAGAGAATAGCAAGACTTGTTGAAGTGTGAAATTGGACACTTATTCGATCATTTTTCATTAGATTTTTACTATCATTATTATTTTTCAAATACTTGAAAACAGGTATTTGTCAAATAATACTCTGAAATAAACTCATTTATTTGATTCGAAAATTGGCTAATAAAATATTCTAATATTGAAGAACAGCTAACATAAACACTCTGCCTCCCATTATACGATATAATTTGTCCACTAAACATACAGGATGAAGTTAATAGCAATGTAATCAATTTTTTCCTCATGATTAATATTTTCTAAAAGTATGACCAAAGTAATCACATCAAAATCATATATATTTATTACATTTTTGACGCAGTAGCATTGAAAACCGGTTACCGGTTTGCAATAAAACATTTGCCAATTTCATTCAGGAATTTTTTCGTATTTTTTATCAAAGAACCGAATATACATCATCCTTTGCATTCATTGGTAAAAATTTTTTTCCCAGACGTGTTTGCAACAAATTTTCGTTAAACATTATGTTGTTTTTTTTTTTTCCATCTGCTCTGTTTATTTCAACGCTTCTTTTAAACTTCAACAGCAGCTATTGCAGTAACCCTCCTCTCCTTTTATTTTTCACCGTAGTTATCACTCTTTTCATTTCGCTTGCGCTTCTCTTTTATTCTTTTACTTACTCTTCAAACCAAAGAATCATTCGTCTTTTGGGCTATTTTCCCTTCTTTTACTGCATTGCCAAAAATAACGATTTATTGTTCGATGCACAGAAAACTTTTAAAATTACAACGAGTTGTAATGAAATTTATAGCATTTTTGCAAGTTAGTGATTCAAATTATTTCTACTCTTTATTTATTTTATAATATCATCTATAATTTAGAATGGAAACATTTTCAATAACTTTCATACATTCATTGTAGTAAAAATTTAAAGAGAAAAAGTTCAGGTAGGGTTAATTCTCCTTCCATGTTAAATAGTTGAGCATATTTTATGATGAAGTTCACAAATCTTTTTGCTAAATGTTTCCTATCTTTTCATGCTAATAATTGTTACTACTATTGCTATTAAATTTGCAGTTTCATGTTCTTTTTTTCTCAAAAACTTTTCTTTATTAAAAAATGCAGCCCATTTGCTCTTATAAGATTTGATTAAATTTATTGTTTTTCTTGCAAAAAAATTGAAAATTATTTTGTAAAAAAAAAAAAAAATTATGCTTTATTTTGGAAAAATTATTCTGCTAAAAAATCTATAACATACTGATTTATTTACTTATGGCTGTACAAATTTCTTTCTAAAACTTGTTCCATTTGACAAAGCAGCAGTTAGTCTGGTAAAAAAATATATTGGAAATATTGTAGTGATTATTTCAAGTAAGATAAATAAATAATATTACACTATGAATCAGGCAATTCAAAATGACCGGTAGGATTGTTGGGATCATTAGCAAAAGACTCTTCTGTTCAAGATACGAACAATTTGTGTTACATCTTTTTTAATTTTAGTAATATTAACGATCAATTCTTTCCATTTGTTCCGAGTGGAAAAATTTTGTGATGTATTAAATAACAGTGATATCGTGATACACATTACATGCAATGATATTTGTTAGAAAGGGTCAGTCGCAACAAGGTTCTTTCAATATTTTCAACACTTTTGTAATTCTGAAACAAATTTAAAAAACTTTGCGCTGTTTGATCCTTCCAACTATTTTCTTTCATTTGCCATGAGAAAAAATAAAAACGAGAAAATGAGCGATTATTTTTCTTCACTTGGTTATTTTTAGTTGGCTGAATGGATGCGTAATTAATGATGCTGAAATAGGTGTTGAGCATTCGATTAACTGTAGACTCAATTTTAGCAAAAATTGATTGATGCTCAAAAAAATGTTTTGTAATTAATTATTGCTTGCAAGAAAAATGAAAATAGTTAAAAATTTTCTATATTACTATGAAGCTTTTTCATATCGGGGATTTTCTACATTTTATAATCCACAGATATCTGTCAGCTTTTAATAAGTGTTTGTTCAGCTTTTAGAAGAGCTGAAGTGAATCTGAAAGTGAAGTTGAAAAAAGCTTATTAACATGCGAAATTACGTTTTTTTTCAAAAACGAATTCGAGAACAAACTTAAGCAAGTTCATAATTAGTGTAAAAGACATACTTTTCAATTCTATTTCTAAAATTTAATCACAATAAGGTTCTGTATACAATTCGCTGCGCTTTAAACTAAAACGAGTTTTTCTTTTTTTTTTAAATCTTAGTAAAGAAATGTGAAATCATTCGGAAAAAAATTTCTAACTGAACAAATTCAAATTTGGATAATATCAGAAGCATTGATTTTTCCTGAAATTATTGTATATCATATCTTTGAGCTCTTCGGCAATATGATGTGCTTTCATGGATAAAATTGATCATTTTTGGAAAATTTAGATTGACAATTATTACCAATGGTAGCAAAAACAAGTGCTTTTGATTCCATGTGACTATTTACCTAACACACTGCAATATACCTTTACTATTATGTCAAAGTTGTAGTTTAGTCTATCAATAAACTCTTATCTTCTTTGCACTGATGAGAGTCGGTAGTATGATGAGTAAAAACATGCGCAGTTGTTTTCTTTTTTTGTTTTTTATCTTAATCACTATGACTTGTAAAAGCTCAAACATCACATTTGATTGAAAGCAAATTAAATTTTGTATTAAAAATATTTCTTCTTTTTCCATACTAAAATATTGCATGTTAAAAATTTTTTGATCTGATTAAAGTTAAAGAATTTATCATTTTTGAAACGAAAATATGCCATCCTCCGCCTCCTGAACAAAAAGCTAAAGTGATCTTTTGCCAAGATAAAAGCTAGCAATCACTAATCTATAAAAGTAGCTGGAGGATATGAACTGTTATGAAAATTAGAAAATCTCAACTCTGGGAAGTTTTATGGAAACCAAATTAATTTTTTTTCTTTCTTTGCTATATGTACAATATTAGAAGTTTTTACAAGCTTATAGGTTCGAGAAAAAAAAAATCTATAGGAGTAAGTTTAATAAAATTTAAAAGAGCAAAAAGCTAAATTATCATAATATCACAATGAAAAGCACGACTTGTCTGATGCATTAATCCAAATACTATATCACTTCTCCAATCATATTTTCACAATAAAACGAACAATTATTATCTTCTGTGTTGATAATATATGGACAGATATCCCGAGAATAAAATGAATTTTTATTAAATCCATTTTCCGAATAAAATGAGTTAATTTAACCTTACAACAATTTATGTGCTATTTGCATTGGGATGATAAGTTTCAGTGATTTATCGTTAAAATTGTTCACCGGAAATTACAGCTCCTCATATGCTATAGAAAGGTCAAAGAGGTAAGATAGGGGTCACCTAACTCAAGAGTGGTTGAGTAGTGATGCAATGAAGTGATGTTAGGTGCACTGAGTGTAGTAAGAGATGAGATCTATCGTAGTGAAATCGATAATTAGACGGACAGTATTAAAAAAAAAATTCCATACTCTTCAGTTTCTATTTTCCTGATGTATCGTTAACGTTGTACGTTGTATCACACTGATGTTTACCACGTTTTTTGTGATACTGTTAATATTTTTGCCAGGTTATCTTCATGCTCTCTGGCAATTTGTAATTCAAATCTTATATGAGAAAGTCATTCAACTTTCTCCATCTTTGCATTTAATAATGTCATACGTTTACAACGAACGGTAAAACTGTGCATCGTCGACGTATACATTCTTCCTCTCCATACTTGCCATTGTTTTCATCGCGTTGTGTACGAAAAGCTCTATTTTCCGATTCTCTTTTCGTTTTCTTTGGGACTGCAATTGCTACTAATTAAAAAATTATAGTATAAATTACATTATGGCGTACGCTTATTGTTTTTTTTTTTTTTTTTTTTTTTTATTCTAC
>JARVGP010000128.1:0-74378 GCA_029876185.1 Mansonella ozzardi
TTTCCAAAAATTGCAAAAATATAATTTTTTAAAAAAAAAAAAAAAAAAAAAAAAATAAAATAGAAATGAAGTAAGAGGAGGAAAAAGGCTCAAAGCTTGGAACAGCTCTTGTGTATAGCTCACACACCAATAGAGGGTGTTTGCAAGGGTTCTCTTCAGGATACCACCATCGACATGATAAACATATAGCAGCAAGTGCTGCTTCCTCGGCACAAATCAAAAATGTATTCTATGGTTACGGGTTTCGACAGACACACACACACACACACACACACACGGACAGACATAAATAAATATACATAATAACAGACACACACACACACACACACACACATATGTATATATATGTGCATACCACACACACACATACACACACACACAGACACAGACAGACACATATCACCCCGACATCTCTCACAGCTTGAAATTTGATCGCATAGTATGACAACAACTGTACAATTGGTTGGTTTTAGTAACAACGATAGTGTAGGAAGGAAGATAGGACTGCGAAAGGAATAAACAGAGAGCAGTGTAGAAATAGATCGGGAAGTGTGTTAAGGCTGAACGGATTGATGAAGAGGAATCGATCAATAATACGTGTATATTCGAATAGGCTTAGCAACTGATAGATTTGGTCATTTTGCATGTGCATGTGATAGGTCAATTTATGCTAAAAAGGAAAAGCTATAAAGATTATATGTATGACTTAGCTAAAATTATTATTGAAAAGAATAAAGAAAGATCAGCATTTTTTTTTTTTTTTATCATAATGATGTAAGAATTGATTTGATCTGATCTGATCTGATCTATTCTAAATGAGGATTTCATTTCTGTGATTATTAATTTTTTTTTGGTAAGATCTTTTTGCTTCCCTTACTATCAACATAACTGCATGTATTTGTTTAAAAACATAATTCATTTATAGCTTTACAACAACAACAACAACAACAACATTCTCATTCACTTACCCACACTCAGATCATTGTGAAATTGTTGTTTATTGATATATTATAATGAAAAGCTTAGAGAAAAGGAAGAAGATAAAGAAAGATAGGCAAGGCGTACGTTCCACTTTTAATAATTAACAAAATGTTGAGATTATACGAGATGATGATGATGATGATGATGATTTGGTGAAATGAATGCTATCATAATTTCAGGTTAATTGAGATAAAGAAATACTTAAGCTTAAGCATATCTATGTTAGCTAAAGCAAATAAGGCTATCGTTGCAAATGAAAATAATTTTTTCCTTGATGATGTAGAAAGCAGCAATCCGACATTTGAACTCTTGAAAATATCCTTTTGATTAGAGTTGTGCAAGTATTTCCCATACAAACAAGTCGTTGGAGATGTTTCAGGAAAAGGCATTGATCGGCGAAAGATCGCGGTCTACGACAAATATGATAAATGAAGAAGCTAAACTTCAATTGTCCATTTCATCTAACTTTTGAAGTTATATGACCATTGACTAAGCATCGTTGTTTTGAAGAATTAAGCCTTTTTTGTTTACCTGCATTGATCAAAAATTTTCAAATGCATTTCATCGGTAAAGCTGAAATTACTTCTCGGATAGAATTTTTTCGCCGAATTTAACAACATATCCATTTTTGAGCCCAAATTCGACTATGCGAAGTACTTTGTTGCTTCTTCCTTTTTCATTTTATGTTATAATCCCGATCGAGAAATGGTTCGTTGTGGCGCAGAATAAATGAAACATCTCAAAACAAAAGTTTTTTTTGATTATCGGACACTTCATGATGACGACTAATTGTTGAGCTTTTTCGGTGAAGTGCCAAATGATGGACTATGAAGTGAATGCCATTGAGTTCTTCAGTGATCTTATATGTTTATAAGAGGATCAACTTCGACAGCTGTTGCTCTTAATTGGTCATTGTTAACCCTCGATTGATGGGTCACTACTCCTTTACCTTCAAATTTCTCATTTCTTTCGTAGAACTCTTTGAAGTAAATATGTCCTTGGTGTTATCAGTTTCTCAGCTTATGAGCTCACATAGAAGTTCACTTCAATTTGCCTTTTATCTAATTTCATTTCCAAAATTAATCTAATAACAAATCAAGGAAACAAAACATAGCGCAAATTAATGAGCTGAGCATTAAAATAACATCAAATTTATTCGAAATTGTATTCCAATATCAAACAGCAAAAAATTCAGCTCTAAATAATTATTTCTCTTAAAATAATATTATAAATTAGGCATTTGAGATGAATTCGTTTTCACACTGAAAGTTTTAAATGACGCATAATCAGCAAAAAGTGATGCGATAATGATAAGTTAAGTGTCATTCAGTGATATTTTTAGTGTAGAAAGCAAAACAAAAAAAGATTAGAATGCTCTGTGATGACCTTTATGTCTCGTAATTTATCAATCAACAGTGAACTTGCCAGTGAATATTAATGAAAGTTATTCTAATGATGATTAAGTTCGCATAGATGTTGGAAGAGGTTACTAATTTTCTGTTCTTCATAGTAGAGAATATATTATCATCGGCATTCCAGCTCACTACTTCGGGATAATGAATGGTGTTGATGTACTGCTCTGTTTCATGTCAAATTCCGACAAAAGCCGACAAAAGAATTTGAAAAAAGCAAAGCAAAAAAATGAACTGTTCACGCTATGCAAAAATTCGCCGTTCACTTACTAGAATTCCGTTTTTCTTTATGTGGTAAAAAATTTGAAATCTTTTTGTAGTTTATACGACGCTGTATCGCAGCATGCAATAACTGATCGATCACTTACAAATTTATTCATATCAATGTATTAACTTAACATTAACTTTTCCATCTTTGCAGCAATGTCCCCGGTATCACTATATGTGCTCAACTTAGCGTCAAATCCGTCAGTTTCGAACATCTGTATCACGTAATGACGACACATGATCGCTAATAATGACTGAATGTAACATACCATGCATAAGAAAATTTGATTTCTATGCTGGCATAAATAGTCCGAAGAAGAATGTGCAATAAGTTTGCGATGAAAAGTTTCAGAGTGGTTACAGTGCCAAAGACAGTTAACGTCTGGTAGTTGTCACATGTTCAATGTATGCTCATGTCATAGTGCTGCTTCAAAGGACCTTGATAAATTTTCACCAGCAGAACTGGTAATTGAGGCAAAATTGCTTGATTTCAAAATGTGATAGTGCAGAAATTATATCAATGAAATTAGTGCTAACTAAAACAGGAACAATATATCCTGAGAAGTTTACCAAACCGTCGATAATTACGGTTATATTTGTGCGTTTGCTCATTATTAAATGAGTGTTTTCAAGGACGTAAAATTCATAGAGATGTGAAATAAAAAAAACAGGGAAAAAAGGGATTTTCGGAACCAAACGGAGAAAATTTCGAAAAAAAAGAGAAAACCCTAAAAAAACAAAAAAAAAAAAAAAATGCACCAGAATAGTAGTGAATATAAAAGTAAAAGGAAGTGTATGTTTTGGGAAAAAGAAAACGAATATTAACCCTTTCTATCAAATTTAAATAAAAAATACCCATGCTGGAGTAAGGAAAGAAGAGGAAATGAAGTCTTTTTGTCATTACAAGAAATACAACAGCGTTCTTATTATACAGATACAAGGTAAAATAACGTTCAGGAATGGAAGGACACATACGTGGTAACTATAATCAATTACGATGATAACAAGTTTAGCTATTGCATAAATGTCAACGATGAAGATAGGCGTATTTTGAAATAACAAGAAGCAAACATGTGGTAGTGACAAGAAATTATGAAGACAACAGCTGCTTGACAGTGACCCTTCCTATAGAGACGAAGTAGGCGAAATCTGGAAATAACTCCCATAAAGATTCATTTTTATTACTTTTTCATTTTTTGCTTGATTTGTGGCTGTTTGTCGGCCGTTCAACAACGGCGGTTTTATGGGTCTCCCCCGAGGCCTAGACTGCGTCAAATCACCGATACACTACTAGTCGACAATGATGTTGAAAAAGATTTCTGCACTTGTGCGACTCTTTTAATGATAATATGTTCCATCAGTTTTCACATCGCTCAGTCGCTGTAATTTCTGCATTCTAATGAGGTATTCATGTCAAATTTGAGGATGGAATTAGACGTGTAGAAAAGTGAAAAAGGAATTTTTGTTTAATGGAAAAGCCTTTCTCTCACTGTATCAGTGTGATGAAATGTTCTCATAACATATATGCTTAAAAAGAACAAAATCAGATGATTATATTCAAATTTACCATAATTTTTGAGGAAAAGCAATGATATATGGCAATTACACAAGGATTGTACATTGAAATTTTGGGATAGCAAAAAGCTTAAAAGTTTAAAACTTTCTTAAGCAAACATAATGTAAGAAAAAACACTGAATGAAGTGGACAACAGGAAAAATGACAATGCCACTTTCATTTACTTAACTTTAAGTGTTAAATACTAGATATTCATCCTTTTAAGATAAACTCTGGTGATATGAGAGTCTGTATTAAATTAAATCAATATAAAAAACAGGGAAATAATTTTAAATAACGATTACTATCATCAACTGAATGTTCCTTGTTTGTTGAATATTCCTCGTGTTAGTATAATAAAAAAAGTTCTCAATGATTCTGGGGAAGTACGACAGCATACTAAAATGTGAAGTGCAGTCATAATAGCACGATAGCAATGAGGGGTCATGATAGTACAGTGCTCGACAAAAAGAACATCATATAATTTAAATTTTAAAAATCAAATGAGATAAATTCACGGTTGGAGGAGAGGAGGCTGATGTAGCACCCAATACAATGACCTCATTTATCTTTCACAGTCTCCTTGTTCGATTTTCATTGAAAACTGCAATATTGCCTTTTTCTTCGTATACTTGAACGTCCTAATTATTTATTTTCGGAAATAAACAGCTGGTTTAGTATTAAATATGCAGAAGAAATAATATTTGGAGAATTATTTCGAGATGATTGCATTGAATGTTATTTCAAATGAAATTGATTTGTTTCACACTTAACTATCATTCACTTCAGGCAACTGAGCGATATATCTTGTTGAAGTCATAACTGATTATCTGAAAATTAATGTGCTGATGAGTTATGACCAAATTAAAATATTTCATTATTTCATCATGTGGATTTGCTGCTTAGCTGACTTATTGGTGAGATCTTAGGTGGTCAAAGTATCATTTAATTCAATGAACGTCTTTAAAAATGGGTCGTAGAAACTATTATTTATATATTGCAAAGTGGTAGCGATAGTAGCAAAAATATTAGTTTGAATCACAAAACCATTAGCTGCAGAAACCAGTTTGTCTATTACATTTAGTTCAAAATCTTTGTAATGCGAAAGATTTGTTCTGCAGATGTGAAATAAACTTTGTCTTTCTTGTATTTTGTACCAGCAGGAATTATTTAAGAAATGGTATCATAATTTTTTTGGATTTGGATTTTAAATCCAATGAAACTGCGAAATGTCGTGGTTGAAAGTTGTAAAATTTATTCGTAAAAGATCAATGGTATTAACAAATTAAATTAATTTCTTAACAATGAGTAATAGATATTTAAAAAACCAATATTTTCGTGTTGATTCAAGCCACTTATCATGAAGACCAAGCAATATAAATTCAAGTCACGTTTCACCGCTGTAGTCGTTTTAATTAGCTTGCATTTTGCATGAAATCATGCTAATTTATTTGAGCTGTACGCTAGAAACTTGCAATACCAAGATTATCTCTCCTCTTATGAGAAAGATAGTAAATAAAAATTAGGTAGAATTTAAATAATAAATAAATACCGTTTAACTGCAATGATGATTAAGATTAACAAAAATGCATCTTCATAACAGTGCTTAATCTGTACAAGAATTGAATTTATCTTAACAATAAAAAAGCTTCAAGAGAAATCAAAAAAGTCATGAAATACATGCTTTTATGGCCTAAAAGAAGAAAATAATGGTAATAAATTTTTAAAAAATAAAGGTTAACAACGAATGAAAAAAATTATTCTAAAAAAAAAATGTTAATATCAGAACAACGATCCGATTTTCCGGACGATTTCCTTTCAATTTCCTCGTAATATTTTGATGTCAAATACCGTCTCCATCTTAAATTCTCAACGTCTAGATGTATACGTTAAGAATACTAGTAGCAACTGCCGGTGACCATCGCAGCATTCATTCACCGGTTAAGGTGGACTGTTATCTTATAAAAAAAGACACTGATCCAAATAAAATGTTTATTCAATATGCTGTAAAATATACTTCAAGTTTCTTTTTAAATCCATTGGGACGAAAATTGATTGATAAGACAGTGGAAGAATATAAGTCAACTAAAAATGAACAACAATGAAAAGGACTGATTCAAGGCATCCATCATTGCATGCAATTCCAATATTTTTGAAGGCATTCATTTTTGCGCTTTTGATTTGTCCGAGAACTAAAGCAAATAGTGCATAGAGATGAAATTCTGTTTAGATAGCTTCTCAAGCAGAGCTGCCAATTTCTACTTGCAGAATTTGTCTTTATCGATTTATTTGCATTCCAATATATTTAGATATGTTGGCAGAAACCTTGACCAACTGACCTGAATATAAATAAGTGAAGAACAATTTACTGCAGTCAGGTTAAAATCGTATATTAAATCATGGAAAAATATTAACATCGTTACTGTGTCTTTATATCAACTTTTTTGACATTATAATGCATAGCGTCTTATGCATCCAACAAAAAATGTAAAAAAATGCGTTCAACAAATATTAGAGTTAATATGCAGCCGTTGGTCAGAATATTTCCTCAACATTCTAAACCATTTATGGACTGGTTAGGTACATTTTTAAGAGATTGGCCCATAATCTGCTTTCAAAGTCGGCGTATTATCATATTCAGTGGATTGTCACAACAAAACAGACTACCCATCATTTCCGATTTTAAAGCCGTAAGTTTAATATATTTATGAATTCTAAGCCTGCTTTTTCAAAACTTCATTTATCAATCATAAATTTTCTCTACAAGTTCACATTTGACGATCAATCTCACGCGTTCACTACAATTTGTAACAGGAAATATTTTTATTTTTGACTGTGCTAATCGACTAGTTTTCGTAGCTGATGCTGTGCTTCCTAATCAATAACTTTGATTTTTTGCTTTTTATTAGTTTAAAGCAATGGAATTATGATTTGGATTTTACTGTTTGGTATTAGAATGCAATATCGAATAAATCGGATGTCATTTTAATGCTCAGCTCATTAATTTGCGCTATATTTCCTTGCTTGTAATTTGTACCATTTGTTATTAGACTAATTTTGGAAATGACGTGAACTTCTATGTGAGCTCATAAGCTGAGAAACTGACAACACCGAGGACATATTTAGTTCAAAGAGTTCTACGAAAGAAATGAGAAATTTGAAGGTAAAGGAGTAGTGACCCATCAATCGAGGGTTAACAATGACCAATTAAGAGCAACAACTGTCGAAGTTGATCCTCTTATAAACATATAAGATCACTGAAGAACTTAGTGGCATTGACTACACAGTCCGTCATTTGGCACTTCATCGAAAAACTCAACAATTGGTCGACATCATGAAGTGTCCGATAATCAAAAAACTTTTGCGCTTAAGCTTAGCCGTAATAGAAGGAAGACCACGCAATTCCAATAGCGCATTTCCCGCAGCAAATTAACAGACAATAAATTTGTTGGATACCATGGACTTTCTTTTTTGAGGACATAATATTGAAATTAGACTTACAGCATCCTGCATTGCCACATCTCCATGTTTATCAGTTTAGAACGTAGGAATTTTCAAGAGTTTGCATCCGAAATAAAAGGGAAAATAGTGCCAAATTCTAAGGCATATGCGGAACGCTCCCAATTCCCGGCGTATTGATATCAAACAGTTTCCAAGCATCATAAATTAAAAAAAAAAACTCTTTCCCGATATGTCAACTTCCCTCAAACCTGGGAAATATAACATTTCGCTTCGTGCTTAAACATTTCTCATTTGATTGCATTTTTAATAGTTAATCATTTTGATAGTTACTTCGACTAAATTGATATAGCTTCAAGCTCTTTATTTCCAGAAATTGTAAAATCAAGACTACGAAAAAAATTAAAGGAATATCACCTAGAAAGCTAGAATATCCTGGAATTTTTTTCAAAACTTTTTTGCATATCAAATATTCGATACTTAATTCTTAAAAATTGAATATTACGCAAACTCCATAATGCTCTGCAACAACTGATGACTAAAAGCATATTGTCTATTTTGAGAGAAAACAATTTCGCTAGATTCATGTGCTTTTCCTGATGCATTTGTATTGGGAGTGCAGTGATTAACTGTTCTCTGAATATAAATTCAAATTTTTATTCCATTACGATATCTTAAAGCAGATATTTATGGATCAGCAATTTTTGAATTTTGCCTTGGTACGCTAAAGAATTTTATGAAATGAATATCAGTTAATTATAAACAAACTGAAGATGAGATAGACCACTACTCAGTACATGGCACAAATAATAGATATTACATCTTCTAGCACAAAGTACAACGACCCTTGTTTAGAATCCCACATTTTTATGGATAACAATAGCATATCCAATCGGATCGTCACTTAATTAGTTCCAAATTAATCGAAAAAATCAGGCAGTTACAATAAGCTGTATCTCACGATCGTAGAGCTTCTGTATCGGACGGAAATTTTTCATTACCTGTCCTGCTCTGTCACGCAAGCTTCGAAAAAGTGCAAGCTGAAAAACAGAAGAATTATAGTATCTTTTGAAACTGGTTGCGGATTGGAAGAGTATAAAGCCTTCCAACAAATTATTTAAAGAATGTAAATCAGGTTAAAACGTAAGAATAATAAAATAAGGAAAACAAAATTATTCGCGCATCAACACTTAGTCGTACAATACTCAAGCAACTATCATTTCTGACGCCTCGAGAGACAAATCTTGAATGTTTCTAATTCTCAAATTGATGCATTTACAAGAAAAATTTGAATAAGAGAAGAAAACCATTCCATCGCGAGAACAACTACAATTAAAAACAATAAAAATCTTCAAAAAACACGGAAACGGCAAGGGGTAAATGCTCCAACAACAAAAGCAGGTTTCAGAACATAGCAAAAACATGAACTGAGCCATAAAATCAAAACAAAGTTACAATGCTTCATAATAGAGGGTAGTCACGAAAAACAAGAGTAAAACCCTACCTTTGTTGGGACATCTGCAACTTAAGTTTATAACGATGAATTTTTGGCACGAAAACAATTAAAAACAATAAAAGTCGATAACAGCTGAAAGAAAATGATGCAAAAAGCACCTGGGATTTGGTGATGACAATGGGCTCAGTGAAAATTGTCCACGTAACAACCTCAGAGCACGGTGGAGTGGTCAAAGATCCCGTATATCGCCAAAATGATTTCCTATTTTTCGGCAACTTATCATCCAAAAAAATTTCTTCCATTGGTTGATTTTTAGCTGCAAACAAGAAACAAATTTTTTTCAACAAAAGTAAATTTTTGAGAAATCAATCAGAATTTCTAATCATTTTCAATATAACATAATTTCACAAATTTCCAATAGAATTATTTATCTTCAAAGAGTTATTCATGTCTCAATCCTTGATAAAGAATAATGTATTTCAAAATCCTTAACACTGAATTTCGACAAGTAATGGTAGATACAATCGAGGCACTGCTCAGAAAAAGGACATCAGTAATCAACATTAGTTCAAAAAAAAGTTGAGCTCACGGATGACTCAACTCCAAGTACGATTTATGAACACAAACGGTCCCAATGACATTCAAAGTTTCAATTCTTCAGACGAATCGCTTTGAATCTTAACTCCGCTGAATATTTACAAAGCATTTGTAGTGAGTTATTTCCAACCATACTAAGAAATGAAAAGGCATTCGCAAATTTTTCAAAGAGCTAGAAATTAGATTGAGAACGCCCACAGAAGATAAGCAAAGACTGAAGATGATCCAAACAAGCTTACTAAATCAAGGAACACTATTATCCGCTAAAAAGTTGGAATATGACAGTGAGAGTCCGCAAAAAAATACACAGAAATACAGGAAAATACAGAGTGGCATTTTAAACTAGCGTCAGAAATTTGAAAAAAAAAAAAAAAACCTAATTATAGCTAGCAATCATCAGTAACATTGAACAGCAAACCTGGATCGAGTATTTTATTAAGAATCGAACATTCTTGACGTAAAGCTTTATCATCATCACCAAATACAAAGAAGACACCAATTACGGCCAATTTGTTGGGATTTGTAAGACCTTCGTGTACAATGTGTAGTTCTGCCGGATAATGTAGACCAGCTAAGGTATGCTCAGAACCTAAAAAGAACATTCAAGCACATTTTTAATGTTGTGACAGTGTGGCGAAAAAAAAGATCAGCAGCTTAATCGTTAAACACGATCTACAAATCGGCTTTTTTGGAAACCATAGCACTACTGCAGTATCGGTCAAAAGAATGCAACTCACAGCTTAACTGAATCTCTCCACGTGAGAACTTTATCTGGTGTAACATTTCTGGCCTACATCAAATAACTGGTTCGATTCGTTAGCGAACAATGAAGCAATCTTGATAAAGCCTACCTTCATTATCATGTAGTCCCCAGTGGAAATGGTACTGCACTAGACGATAAGCCTGATCGAGACCGCCATTTCGAATTTCTGGAGCATTATTTCCAAAGTGAGGCTTCACTTGCACTAAAATTCAAAAACAAAAAATTTTTTCTGGATAAAACTAAACATATATGCTTATACACACCAATAAAATTTAGAGATCCCACATCAGAAATATCCATCACCGATACATTGTCAATTCATTGTATGCAACAAAATTACGTCAACAGTCTCAACTACGCTTTGTTCATACACTTAATTAATGAAACTGAGATAAACAAGGAAGCAGATCAGATTTATCCAGTTCAGTGGGTCTCTTAGTGTAACAGGTCGTATATCAGATATAATTGGATTGCATTTTTCGCAAAATTATATTTTAAATCGTACTGTTTAATCCATTTAACAATTCAGTCGTGATTTAAACTGTCTACACTTTATATAACAATCTTAACTATCTCAAAGTCCCATATAAATGACTTTAGTTTTTCCAATATACAATATTTTATCACTTCAATAAACAAAAAAAAAAGGAAAATACAATAGATGGAGAGTCGTTAAGGACTGTGTTGAGCACTTCGTGTATGAAACAATGAGTGGAATCAAACAAAGTATTAAATATCAATTGACTTATCTTTATTGCCTTCAAAAAAAAAAAAAAAAAAACCGAAAAACGAAAATTAATTTTGGTTAATTCTCGCAAGAAAAAAAAAGCCTGAGAAAAATTTACCAGAATGCCCATTGTTGACAATTTCACCTTTCATTTTCACATCATAATTTAGAAACTTAAGCGGTTCCACGATACTATATTTCATCAAACATAAGTCCAGATTTATCGGTGACTGATTACGACCATCAGCATTTGGCCAATATTTTGGGCCTAGAATGATTAGAGAGAATAAGACAAACAGAGGAGAATCGATATATTTCGAATTTTCGCGCCGGAAGAATGCACTGGTAAGGAATATAAGAAAAATTAAAGAGTTGATGAGATTTTGAACATACAATGATGATTCCAGAATTCGATAGTATAAATGGGTAGATGAATTAATCTCTTGCAAATTTGTCATCATTGAAAGTCTTACTTCTGTCAACTTTACTTTTAACGAAAATAAGCAAAAAAAAATTGTTAAGAAATTAGTTAAAATTTTTTTTGAAAAGTACTTACCGCATTCACCTTCTTCGTTGTAATCCCAGTCCACTGAAAATAAATTAATAATTACTAATTCAGTGGATAGGAAATCTCGAGAAATGATTTAAGAATTAAATCATTTTTGAATTTTGCATAATATACAAAATAATTATAAATTTATATAAAAGTTTACTTGGACGCATTCTTAAGACTTGCAATGCCAACTGTAATGCAAATTAGCGTCTCCCTTTCTGATCACAAAAATGAACTCTTTTTCTGTATGTTCTGCAAATTTTACATTGAAATTTAAAAGAAAATAAATAAACATGGAGTTTTGCTACAGGCATTTGAGTGTGTAATTCTTACTACAAATAATGAATGAGAAACAAGTGAAACAGTGTGTAATACAGTGAAATGAACAGGTTCCTATATACACTGCATATGTACAATATACAAGTATGAGCTCATTCAAAAGCAATGTGGAAACGATACAGCAGAATCAGAATCTTACAATAGAGAATGATGAATAAATTACGTGTTGGACATAACAAAAATATCCTTTTTGAATGTAAACAGCCATTTGTACGTGTTAAAATGTAAGCTTTTTGAATGTAAACAGCTATTTTGTACGTGTTAAAATGTAATCTTTTTGAATTTGAATGTAAACAGCTATTTGTACGTATTAAAATGTAAGCTTTTTTGAATGTAAATAGCTATTTGACGTGTTAAATAAAATGTATATAATAAATTGCTTTGCTGATGAAAGTTTTGAATGATGAAAACAACTATTTGAATATATATTAAATGAAGCGAAAAAAGGCATCAGGCTTGCATGTGAATGACTCGTGGGATGCTTAAGCTTGAATAAAAAAATAAGAAAGGGATGAGACAAAATGACATGTCTCCTCCAAATTCGATTTAGTCCATACATTTCAAGGAAGTAGCTTAAGAGGCGAGAGAAATGAGAAGTACATAGCCAAATGACAACAATAACTTCAGTTATTATTACAGCAAAACCACCAACTTCGTATCATCATCGATACTTTCGAATTAAAATCATTACTGAAAATAAACTAACAATTTTTTTTTTGGGAGCAATGTCCCCAAATGATGATCAATCAACTACAGTGTAAAAGAAGAGGAGAGGCAAATAAATATTTGATGCATGCATTCATCATATATGTGGCATTCCAAATGTAACAAAGCAGTCACCTGGCTTGTTTAAGCCTATTTATGTAGGCATTATGAGACTGTTAACCACTGCTTGCTATTAATGTAATTGAATGGAAGCAATAATGTTTAACCTGTGCAATACAAATTCAGCATCAATCAGCACTTGCAATTGTAGTTCACTGATCTGATCATTAATCATTGGTCAGGAAATTGTTTCGCTTCATTGATTGTTTCTAAAATTCTTTGCTTTCTTTGCACTTATCTATTAAACGAAAATATTTCAATACATATTAATAAATAACTATCAAAATTTTAGAATTTCTGAATTTTATTTCTACTTCAATAATCGAGTAATTAGCGGGAAAAATTGAAGTAAAAATAGCTAACGAACTTGGTATCCTTTTCAGGATATACTAACTTTCGAAATTTGGTCAACTTCTTTACCAATCTTCCTATTCTATTTACGTAGCATGAACGTGTTTGTTGATTCCAAGAGTTTTTAAGAAATTTCTATTTGCTATTTCATTTTAAAAGTTTCTTTTATCTTCCAATAACGTCTTTATCAGTTGCAATACCTTAAGCGTACTGAAGTGTAAAGCAATCCAGCTTGCCTAACTAACTATCTAAATAATGAAATGAAATCGAAAAGCGATATGCCACTCAAAATGTACTCAGCAGGTGAGCAGGTGGGTAAGCGCTGATTAATGTTGCATAAACAACAGAGTTACGTTGTTGCACTGAAACACACATTTAAGAGTTAGAATGCATTGAAACATTTACATTCAAGAAATGAGAGTGTTGTTTAGTCATTTCAGTGGGACGCATCTATTCAAATAGTAGCAAATGGAAGGATGACATGAAGTTGATTGATATCATCTAATCTGTATACTTTTGTTATATGATTTACTGCATTTAAAATACATTTAAAAAAAAAAAAATTTAAAAAAAAATATACTGATTTGTGCTCAAACGGATGATTTAGCATATTGCTATTTTGTGAGGCAATCAAGGTTAATGAAAAGTCGGAGAGGAAAAGAGTGAATAATTATCGCTTATTCTCTTGATTATCGTTCAGTTTGATTCATGACTAAATAATGATCAAATGGATGATTAACATTTCATGAAATAAATCCTTTCATTTTACACTTCCTTCACATTAGTAGTATATGATTAATTACAATGGGGAATAAAAAAAAGTTTTCTGATACGATCAAATTTGTCGTGAAATAGCAATGAAAATGAATTGGAAGGAACTAACAACGATATGAAATATAGAATTTAGAATTAGTCCCATATTTGAGAATTTTTGAGACGGAAAAATATCATTTAGATTTTCAGGTCAAGTTGTTAGAGTGGTTCAGTGTAATTTTATTTAAGGCTCCTTGCAACATCACTGTCAACTGTTACTGATTGCAGCACAAAGTTTTTTGTTCATTTTAACATTTTATTGTTAAATGCTTGCCGAATTTTTTTTTTATTCCATAAGAATTAATTTTGATGAGATTGAACAATCATATTGAGTTAGGTCTGTAGCAAAGACCACAGTGTTTTCATAAGTGATATTCTCATTCATTCTCTCTAAAAACTAATTTTCTTTGATTTCTTTTTGTTAAAGACACTTTTTCAATTTATTTTTATTTATTAATTACATCTTATTGCTGTAATAATTTTATTTACCTTAACAAAGGCGGAAGTTGATGAGAAGAAATTATATGCATCTTGAGATAGGATTATCGCAGTTAGCTTGTTAAAGTAAGTTTTCAAACAATGATGATATATGAATATATCTCAACGGGTTCGACAAAATCAAATTTTTGAGTGGCACAATGAGATATAAATGATCAGTGATAAATGCTAGAAGGAAAAAGATTATTTGAAAACCTGTTCAGATATTACACAAATGGTTTTTAAGTACTGATATATTTTAACATGAAGGCTAACAGAATTATAGCGTTACCTGTTTTTTATATAAAAGTACAGCCACCGACTAATAATAGAAGAGTTTTATGTGAAGAAAACCAATCATGTTCAAGTGTATAAATGGGAAGTATTCATAGATACTCTTTTATTTGATGGTTTATCGCAGAAAAAGCATTATAGAAGCTTCTCCAAAATAACCAAGGTTCGCACAAAAATTCCGTTTGCTTAGCATACGATAATTGGTTAACTGGTTAACCGAAACTGATCCGGATCTGGCACTCGTATCAGCAATTTTTTCGCCTAGTTTAAATCAAAATCCTCCGAAAGAATTCAAAATTTACAAACATCGAATCTACAGCAGTAAAAGACTCGAAGGATTCTGTCGACATTATGTCAGCGGAACAGAATCAACAGAAATGTAGAACAACTTTTTTAAATGTAATCTACGTTTTCTACTAAATTTCAAAACATTGATTGGAGAATTTTTGAAATCATGGACTGTAAAAGAATTGGCTTCCAGTCAGATTAACCTTAATTTGAAGCTTTTATCGTAGGGTTGAACTCTTTGAAAATCTCTACCACTTAATCATTCTTATATTCTTTTTTTTCAATTTTTCCCGTTAGAGTGTCTTTCAATTTTTTAAATAAGCCAACAGTGTCTTTATCTTCTAAAATTTCACTTTTGCACTTTCATGAAGTTTTTCTTGGAGGATATTCCGCAAAAACATAACAAAGTCACGATATTAATGACACCTTTGCACCTAAGCCATTCGGCAAGTTCACTTTCGACTACTACACACATAAGTTACACCAATATTAGTATTTCAGTTGAAGAAATTTATTTTCATACTGAAGAAACAATGAACTCTTCAAAAAGAACTTCATTAAAGCAATAATGAACAACATCTCTTGATCAAGATAATAAATTGACTCAGCTTACTCAAACTACTGCTTTACGGCTCTCATTCTTTACACAAGTTTGTATCGATTGACGAGTTAATTGGTGAGGAGTAACATTTCTTAATATTGCACTAAATGCAATAATCACTGTAGAAACATAAGCAGTATAAAAATTCAACAAAATAATAAAAACATAACGAACACAACACTGATAAAAACGAAAGTAATCTATAACTGTTCTCGAACCTGAGCTCCTTCACTTTCTTCGCATTCAAACATATCGTGTTTCCATATTTCATCAGCTGGATTTCTTTCGGCGCGCTTTTTATGATAAGAAGTATGACTGTCATCGTGAGTAACATCATCGCTTTTCCGCACCTTAATTCATTTCATTATCAAATACGCATAGCGATCTAATCACGGCTACTATCACTTATAAAATACTTTTTTGTTTTCATCAGTTGTAGTTTTGTAGCATAACACAACAATATTTTCACTGAACGAAAGCAATGAATCAGATGCTAGCAAATATTTCATTTCAAGTACCTCTAAAGATGCCATTACAAATAATAAACCATTCTATATACTATAACTTGTTCGCAAAACCGTTGCACATCTTATGAGCTTTGCGGTGAAGCAAAAATAACTGACTATAGATGGAAAGAATTTCAGGTCTTCATGTCAGTTGATTATATATAATAGTAACTAAAATCATAAGACACAAATTTTGCTGAAAGAAGTAGTAGAAGTGTCAGAAGCACATTATTGCCAATGAAATATTAGTAAGATGTCTATAAAAACGTTCACAGCTTTCAAAACAGGTTGCATCATAAAACCTAATGTTAAAATGAAAAATTCGGCACAGAACAGCGTTACTTTAAATTTGTTCTATAAAATTTATGTGGGAGTCTTCATATTCAAGAGCACAAAACTCGCGCATATGCCACATAGCATAAAGTAGAGTTGAAGCCAGAGTTTAAAACCGCACGAATTTTAAAATGATTATCTTCAACAGCAATCACCTTTCAAATGATTATGACAAAAAAATAACGCGTAGAAAGAAGAAAAATGAAGCTGTTCCGGCAAAAAATTACAAAATTCAATCTTTTAGTGAGAATTGATTCTAGAATGCAATTAAAGAATTTTAAAAGAAAAATTAATTTTAAAAAAATAGACAACTAAAAAACTAGCAATTACAATCGATAATTACGTTTCTTGAAGTGCGTTATATGCTTCACAATTTGGGATAC
Organism: Mansonella ozzardi; assembly: GCA_029876185.1. Classification (NCBI taxonomy): domain Eukaryota; kingdom Metazoa; phylum Nematoda; class Chromadorea; order Rhabditida; family Onchocercidae; genus Mansonella; species Mansonella ozzardi. Next base: position 16,981 of record JARVGP010000128.1, read on the forward strand.
GTGATCAAACGCAATCGCAAGGTCATTAAGCACTAGGAGGAAGAGTATCTCGCGAGAGATACATTTACAACAGATCTCAAAAATGGAAATAAAACAGTTCACAATAACAGAATATGATTCTAGAACAGTTGTAGTATGAAATGAAGTTTAGCATAAAGAATTTTAAACGAGACTTAGACTGTATGTAGACACAAATTAAAGGAGGAATATCTGACTAAGAACAGGATAAATTTATAAAAAATACCTTTCGAACATTGCGCCAGCCGACTGGAAGCGACTGCCAACCACTGTCAGCAGAAGTGGAATATCTTGATCGCGGAATGCGCACTGACTTTGTAGCTCGATCGTCATGCTGCAATGTCACATAAACACGGTCAAACAAACACAACACACAATCTCCAGAAGATCGATAAAACCATATGAGAACAGCGCTAAATTTGAAAAAGCGCTGTCCGCAATCTATTTTAAGTATGTTTTTGAATAATTTCAAGAAATGAAATGCTCAGCAACATATTACTGAAACTGTTTTATTAACACAGCATGCCTTCCGATGATCACCCAACTCAATGAGAACGACATAAATGAAAAAATATGACTTTCTGAAGTTCATTAATATCTGCCATTAAATTGTAAATATTTGGAATGCTGATAACTTCTACGGAAGAGATTACCGTAAAGTAAGAGCGTCCTGTAGGAACTTTACATGGGTCGAACAAATTCATAACTGGCTTTTCTTCATCGTTTACTGATTTGTTTTGCTCAGTACCTCGTTGATAAGACTGCCGACCATTACGCCCTGCAAAAATATGAATCTTTTGAAAGATTTTCTGACTGAATAATGAATGCTAAAAAACGGCAATCGATAATGAATCAAAACCTAAGACCACAAGAAAATCATTGCAAGAAATTTTGCTCAATAAAATTATTCAATTTATACAAAGCTTACTTTTTATCTTGCCTGCTATGACCACCTGATATTATGTATATTCGTGGAATTGTCATCAATATTACGAGAAGTAAAAGAAAAATCCGGACATGTTAATGAAGAAGTAATTCTTAATGGTTCCTGAATTTCCCTGTATGAAACTGAACAATTTTTGAGTTTGCATAAAGAAAACGAACCATATTGTGTACGTTGATCGGCCAAGTCGCCTTCTCCAATGCCGCGTCGTAGCGGATACATCGGAGTGCGACGATAGTCCATTCTGTAAATAATATTTATTTTCTAACCAGCATTCGGCGCATATATATAAATATATACATGAAGCCATAAACTTGGCCAAAACGACTCCATTTCAGCAACGTTAGCAAAAAACAAGAACAAATAACCATCCTGATTTGGGGCTCTCCCTCTTAATCATATATATCGAAATGTCACCAATCGTCCACTTACCCTTGCCTTATTCCAAATCCACTGAAATAAAAAGAAGGTAGAGAACAAAAACAAATCAATAGGTGCATTGAAAAATCTTAATTCCTTCATTTCTTTCACATTAAGCCCATATTATATATATATATATATATATATATACATATATATTTATATTTATTTATTTATTTACTTGTTTCTTGAGCCCCAAAGACCACGTCTATCCATTATACCAGCAAATTGGCGATAATGCATCTTTTCATTACGATTCTAAAAAGTTTTTGAAATTATTTAAACTCAGAATTACACTTCCTGGAGAATGAAATTATTCAGGATGCATCCTATATATTAGATACCAGAATAGTTGACAATGTGCAAATCATCTTACACACATATAAAAAAAAAATTGCAGAAAGGAAAATTTATTCTAATATTTTTATCTCCAAAGTTATATCAAACATCACTTATCGAACTATTTGTAAACATTACCTTTATTAAACTCATTAGATATTCTAGAAACAGTGAACTTTCGGTTAACATATTAAGAAAAATAAAATGACAAAAATCACTTACTTGAACGCCATCTTTTCCACGGTTTCCTGAAAACAGTTACACTAACACAATATGTAGTTTAGATATTGGTGCTATTAAAATTACAAGGCTTACTTACTAAAGATACATCCTTTTAAGCCTTTACTGATAAAATTAATGTTCTACAAGAACTTCAGAAATCATTTTCTTTTATTTATTTATTTATTTTTTTTCAAAATTATTTTGGAGAAAGAAACATTTTCTTCAGAAGAAATCTTTGTATCTAGCTTAAATTGCTTCTCAAAACAAGTGTAAAGATGAAAAGTAGCGGCCACTAAAATAAAAAAAATGAAATGGTGAATGTGGAGAAACCTGATATTAATAACAATTTCGAATTTCTTGGATTTCCACAACAATATATGTATATGACTAATGTCACTGAAATCACGTAACAAAAGCTGTGCTGGGCAGCTCTAGATACCTATTCTGATATAAATAATCACAAAACCTTATAAGCTGGATTAAAGTGACTGGAACAAAAATGCAGTTCTTTAAAACTTTCATGCATCAATTGTGATTCGTCCGACTTCAAGCATGCGTTGTATAAACAAGTCGTGTGGAAGTCATAGTGAAGAGGAATTGATATTCAGAAGTTGCTTAGAAATGTATAAACAAGCATGACGTGCAACTAAGATCTAACCTGATTTAGACTGTTGCTCCTTCTGACTTAATGCTGTTATGTCAAGTTCGTTCACTGGTGATGGTTTCGATTTCCGTAATGGTGAAGAACGATGGGTCACTCTCTTCGATGGTACAATTTTAGAGGAATAACTGGTAACAGCCTTTTTTGGTGTGTTGCTGCGACAACTACTCTTTCTGTGGCTAAGTCTGTCCTGTCGACTACCCGAACTGCTTCCCAATGATCGTTTCGAGTCCTTTATTTTGCCTACCGGTGAAGATCGAACTTTCGACCGCATACCTAGCTTTGTTTTGCACATATCCTTCAACTTCATTTAATGTAGTTATTACAATCGGGGCGAAATGCAAAATCTTTGTCCCGTGCGACATATTCTTCGATTCACCAAGGTGATAAGATTTTTGTTGATGCTTCTAATACAGTTCAGATCAGGGCTTATAATTCAAAAATAAAGATTGTTACGGAGATATATACCTGCTATAAAGGTAGTAACTTACAACTGAATTGATCTGAATCATTTGGAAAGGAATAATTTACAACTGAAGTGATGTAAAGTTTCAGTTTTTTCTCTACAGTTGACCTCAAAACATATAGTTCAATCTCGCCTGTATATTGCAAAAGTTTGGAAATTATTAATTACTTTATTGAGCATCAATCTCTTTCGATATTTAGCCAGTTAACTTAGAATTTTCTAATGTGATTTTGAAATTCGATGTAACAAGTTTGTCAGTGTAAGGAATTTCTCTATCCTTACATATTTATTTATTAGCTACTGCGGAAATAATAATCTATTCTAAAGATACAGTTATTATCACTTCAAATCGATGAATATGGAGGAAAAATATAAAATATATAAAATTTTATATTTTTGAAAAATATTAAAGGATATGAAAGAAAAATATAAAACTGTTTATATATTGTGTCCGCATGATTCTATAAAAGCGCTAATTAACATCTAAAAAGCAATTTAGTTTTAAGTTAAACTTTAAATTGATGGATTACTGTCGTCACAATTTAATAGGAGTAACTGATGAGCGTATTAACTGGACGATATAACAATATCATGGCTTTTTTTCATCGATATAATCGATATAACATAACAATATCATGGCTCGATATAATAATGTCATGGCTCTTTTTCATCGATATAATCGATAAAACATAACAATATCATGGCTCGATATAACAATATCATGGCTGTTTTTCATCAGTGACTGCTAGCCATTGTTAGTTTGAATTTTTAGCCATTGTTAGGCTGTTGTTTGAATAATCTAAATAAGGTTAGCATGTTGATTTATCAAATTTATTAAACTTTTCTGATAACAGATGCAATGTACTGAAAAACTGGACAAAACTCTATGACTCGATGAATCACGAATTTAGAAATTGATTTCTACTGATGAGTTTTTTTTCTTGTTCCTAAAGATCGATTCTATGACTCATTCAGCTGATTGGATTCATTAATCAATTACTGCTAGTGAAGAGATTTCGATGAAAGGCATCTACTCTTTTTTAATTTCAAATGTTTCGAACATATTTTGGAAAAGTATGCTTCATAAAAAACTCAAATATAAGATGATGCGATTTTATTATCATATATGAGCAAATGTATTTTCCTCTTGTCAATTTGTTAAACTCAAAAGTTCATTTAGATTGCTGTAAACAGGTATTTTATTCAAGTCTTCTTACTGAATATCAAGTTTTTAAGTAACGATATGACAATAATGACCTTTCAGTATTGCTTCCCATCAGTTGAAAAACCATATACTAAAGTATTATTTCAGTTTTACTGTTTCTTGAATGATCCTATTCTGTTGAAAATGAACAGACGAAAAGAATTTGAACCAAAAGCCAGATAAAGATATATGTTGTAATTGCGAAGAAGTAATCAAAGATCAGTAATTGATGCAGTGATAGCTGAAAGATCACTCGATATCATACAGTTTCAAGGAAAAAATGGTTCTCGACTTTGTTCCCCAAGACATTATTAACTTGGAATATCTTGAAATCTGTTTTTTTTTCTTGTTACCATCAAGTTATTGTTTTAAAATTTTAGATTGTATAGTATTTGAAATTGTTCATAACTCTAACTTCACTTGATCCCTAACGACTAAATAAATCATTATCTCTAATCACTGACTCAGTATTCAAAAAGTAATTAGAATAACAGTGAAATGAATACAGGATCAAAACAGAGTTATTTCAGGGCTCCGTTAAATATGAACAATATGCTAAACTTGTTAAAAGTTAATAGCATAAATTATATTTCACTTTGATGTTGTTTGTTTATGAATAAGTGGTACCAAGGTTACCACTTGTAACGTATCTTAGAATAACTATAGCCTGCTCACAATGTTTTCAATAAACTCATTGCTAATTTACTCGCTTCACTTGGTTTCTTATTTTTAAATGTGCAGTGCAGGTGCTTAGAGCCATAAAATGTCACAAATTACTAAATTAAAAAAAAAAAAATCCAATAGAATATGTTATTCCCGAGATTTTTTTTTGACCGTATGAAGATCTGAGAAAATTTTAAAAATCTATGCATAAAATGTTAAAATATCTTTTATTTTATTTTAATTTTTTTTTTTATTCGTCAAAAATGTTAGTTTTTGCACGTCACTTATTTCATAATTAAAACTTTTCTGCTATTGAAAATGAAACCACTTTGTCATTATTATAAACGAAATTTTATAGAAAACAACCTAATGAAGCAATAGCTGTTAACGGAAATTGATACTAAAGCACCTCATTATTTTTGCAGTTGTAATCAAAATTATTAACGCACACAAGTAATTTTTCATCAGTTGTAATCAATTTTACTCTCCCTGTCTATTCCTTAATTTTTTTCCTTTCTTTGTCTGGAAAGTTAATAGAAAAATAATGGCTGTTTTTAAGCAAAAAATCAACGAATTTATGAATGATTGAATTTATGATGCCATCCATTAATAGATTTAAACTTTTTATTTTTGCTCGAAAAATTTGAAATTTCATTAAGTTAATTTTGTTTATTTGCATTGGCTTTCTTTTTTTTCTTTCATTGTTCTTTATATATTAATATTTCTTGCAATGATAAAGTTGAGAAAATCATATGTTCCATGATGTTCCAGGCTATAAACAAAACTACTTCGTTTACATTCCAAATTTAGGGAAAATGAGATAATGCAAAAGCTTCAACGGAAATTTATGTCTTTCTAATACCAAATTTTTGCATTAATGGCGGAAATTCAATGACGCCAAAAATTTTCGTTTATTACATCTGTAAAAAGGATAGATATTTATCAGTCATTAAATAAGCAAGAAGGCAGCATAAGATGAGAATATACGATAAATGTGAGATAAAGCGGAATTAGTATAATTCTTCTCTGTCATTGTCATAAAATGTTAACACTCAACGACACATTAATGCACATTTGTGTGACGAAGTAGTACGTCAGTCAACCAAATTTTCTAATATATTTAATGGAGGGATCCAATAATAAAACATTTACTTCAGTCGTATTTCACGCCGCCCTTTAGCTTCTAAAATGCCCATCTTGAGCATTAAACATATTCAATGTCAATACCGGTATTCATGATCAGCAATGACGCTTGCATTGCTTTACAAATTTGCTTTGAATCTTATGTAACTGTACAATTCTTATAGACAAAATGTACGAGAACTTTTTGTTCCAAATTTCATGCCTTAAGTTTGTCAGTTTTAAGAGTATGCAGTAATAGTTTGCTTTGAAGTTTATCAACACTGTTTGATTCAAGGTAATCTTTTGATAATACAAAAACATATTAAAAAGCAGATTTCTACCTCTTGATTATTTTGAAATTAGAACCATCGTCATTTTTCTTTATACCGTATCTCTGTATCAAACTAAAAATAACAAAGGCTGTTGCAGTTCCTAATTTTTTTTGTCTGTAAAATTCAGATGGTGAATTTTGTGGGATTTGGGGACTGAATTAGGCTATGATGTCACCACTGTTAGTAAATCAACGACCTTTGTTTATTAGATGATAATAAAATGCCTTAAAAATTCCAAGTCGTTTTAGTTATCACTAAGAATGACTGTTTAAGAATTTTTTGAAATGATGACAATAAGTCTCGTAAAACTGACTGCATATTTTATATCTGAATATGAAATAATTTGTTCTAGAAATGAAATAGCTCTGGAACTTATACGGCGTATTTTTAAAAATTTTGTATGAGAAATTTTGCAAACAAATTAATAGGAATACAATGTATTAATTACTCAGTATATTTTATAATTGAGGAAGGCATCACGCCCAAAAGGTAAATTCTTTTTCACGCCTGAATTGCATTGCCTTTTGTCGCTAAAATTTCATGAGGCGATGTTTGTACTCGAAGTTTCTGTTACAATGATCTAGAGAAACTTGAAGCAGAAATACATTGTTTTATAATGACAAAACTGCTATTAAAGTAATAATGACAGTAAGACAAATCTGAAAAAAAGCCTCGAAGAGTAAACACCGTTTTATCTTGTATTAAGAAATGCATGAAAATCCATGATATGTCATCACTGAGCCAAAAATTTTTTAATAAATTCATACTTTCTGGCAGAAGGTGAATTAGACAAAACTTAGTGAGAATATCATTGCTTGCATAACCATAAACAGATCTTGACGGGTTCTTTCTTGCTTTTAAAACAATGAATTGAATGCCATATTGATTAGATAAGGGTCAGTAACCATATCATTATGTATCTACCTAATTATTATTCAGTTCAAATAATTTGTAAAAAATTTGTTTGGCAAATATAAACAAAATGTGCTGTAGTTTATGTATAAAAAAATTCGTTAGGTAGAAATGTGCAATAGTTTAGATCGAAAAAGGAAGTCTGATAAAATGCAATGTGTTGCTTATTACCACTGGTTTCATACTGTACTAGCAATTTCTTCGATTAAAGTCATTGCTTTTTTACGCAATGGGACAGAAGAATAATGTATGAGGATTTCAGGTTTCGTGTGTTTTAGCCATGAAAATGGCATATTCGCTGTTTCTCATATTTGGTGAGACATTTTGGTTTTTTTTTGCTTATGTAGCTTTTAGGTGAGTTACTTTTGCACTAGTTCTAGTGTACTCTATTTCCTTCACTGATTATTAGTTTTTGAATAGTTTCGCAAAATTTTTTTAGAAATTAGAAAAAAATAAAAATTCTCTTGGATATGTTTCAGAATTTTTTCATCTGAAACTTAAATTATTTAACCTTCTTGTCGAGTGTAATAAGATTTAGACTGTAGTAATTATGATGACCACTGCAAAATTTTCGATAAAGTATAGTTTCTTTCATTTATAGTATTTTTATGGACATCAGCAGTACCACAAAGCATCAACAAGCTTAGCCAAATCGAAGCTCCTAGAATGGAATCAATGAGATACAAAAAATGGACCAGACTGGAACCAAGCGTACGTTTCTTTGACAAACGATGGACCAGATTGGAGCCAAGTGTACGTTTCTTTGACAGACGATGAAAAAACAAGTCAAAAAAACCAGGCACATGTTCCTTAGTTATGAAGCTCCGTTTTCTAATAGTAAATAATATCTGCGATTCTTTTCAAATTATATATTTGATTTCAAAATAATTTGCAAAAACACCAAGATATTTTGTAATCGAAATTCGTATTAGTTCTGTTTCGAAGCATCAACCAGCCCTATTGAACAAAGCGCATTTTAACATTTTAGCTGATAGCATAACTGCACGACTCACTTTTCTACTAAATGAAGATCAAGCGCCTTTCCCTCTTGTCTTCTGATCCAAATACTAGTGGAACAGATCTCAATTTTTTCATCAGTCAATAACCTGTGGCTCACTCGAGTACTTTTCAAATCATTTTAAATGATTTGATTTTTTTTAAAATAAACTTCCTAAGCTTACCAACCAACTTGTTCAAATAAACTCTTTGAAGATGATTGGTGCTTTTCTCGTCACCTTTATGATACAATTTCACATTTCTCCATCACACATCTTTCATCATTAATACTTTCGTGGTCTTATAATCTATTAAAACGAAATTCCTAAGAAGAAAGAACATATCAAGAAAAATGAGAAAATCCAAGAGCGATAATATTAGCTGTGAATTTCCAATACTTTTTTCAATATAATCGATCTCGAACACAGAAAAACCCATAACATCTCTGTTAAGTGAATCAAAATTAGACGTAAGTGTCGAAAAAGTACTTTGAACGCCAACTTTGATCTGAAATAACTCAATCCGCTTCGTTATCGCAAAAAATATTCGTTTATCAAATACAGTCTTTTAGATGATAGCTAAAGAGCTCAAGCGATGTTGACATCCACTTGTCAAGCTCTGCATCAATGAGCAACAAAAGCACAAAGCTGCAGTATAAAATAATCATTTCTATTAGTGATATCAGCAACACAATATATATAATTAATAAATGAACGATACCCATCAATAATCAACAAAAAACATCAGACTTCGTGCTAAACTTCCAACTGAAAGTTTGATTTAGATTCTTCCAATGCTTTTGGAAATTTGCAAATTAAGAAGTAAAATTTTTGATATGCTATCGCAAAATATTGAAATTATTATTAAAGAACTTCACTTTCTACTTTTTTATCACAAATGATGGATTTACGGTAAAAATAAATACTTGATGAAAAATTATGATTCAGTAACATTTATTGAACGCATTTTGCACTTGCATTCAATTTCGATACAAAACATAAAAATAAATAATAATGAATACAGCGTTGCAACTGTGATCTGATTCAGTGTACTAGAATTGCTAAAAGAAATAAATTTTGTAATTAATGCTCTGAAAATGACAACAATTGTGGTGACAAGATATGATGACTGTTGTTGAGATGGAGCGGTTTCGTTCTCAGAGTTATTAGCCATTGATAGTATTCGAATATCACAAATAAGAACCAAATATTAATGGCGATTGATAATAATAAACCAATCAATAATAAAATTGTAAGCAATGTACTTGCTAAAAACCTTCTTACTAAAATTAGATAAAATAAATGCGCCTATTTAATTACAAACTACGCTTTCTTTTATGACTTCGCTTTATAGTAAACGGATAGCAACATCATTGATTCGTTGATTCCAAAAATTTTACGTATTTTTGGTGGAAATATTTGTTTATGCTTCATCTTTATGAATTCAATCCAATAAAACAATGAAATCAAAAACGGTCAGGAAAAAACTTACAATTCTGAAGCATATTTTCGGGTTGTGCTAAATTGAAAATATCCGCTACTGAAATAGCTATGTTGGTTGAAAGTTCACCACCGTTTATTAGCTCTGCCAATGAGAAAATGAATAAAACAAATAGTGCCACGCACCATACCAACTGAAATATTAATATAATCTGATCCTTAGATTATTAACGTGAGATCATGATTTCATATTCTTGCATCTTGCAGAGATCACTTATGTTTAATTCTGATTCATTTCATTGGAACGTGGTTCTCTTCTGTCCGATTCCTAGCAGAAGTTTGCTCTTATTCTAGTCGAGAAGCTAAGTGCAAACATATTTCCGCCTTAATTAAAACTTTTGGGATGTTTACGCTACTTTTTCCATAATGTTTATAACAAAAATGGGGCTTTCTAATTTAAAGTTCAAAAATCATGAAAAAGAATGAGAGTGTTGCTAACAGTGAAATAAACGTAAGGTTTTAAAAAATTAGGTCGCATATGCAGTACTCCATAAAAGAGCGATACAATTGAGAATATATCAATGAGGACAAGGCATATTTCAATACAAAAATGATGTGATATCCGATTGATACCAAACCAAAATAGTATAGCATTAATTAATGTTGACAATAATGAGCAGATTCCAGTCGTAATTGTACCGTGCTAAAATTTCGATAATCTATTAAAATCGTAGGAAGATAAAACTGAATAATTGAATAGAACTAAGTTTCCTTCTTTAAAAATTCGTTTTCTACTGGTATTTCTCATTACCTTTTTTTTTTTTTTTTTTGCTTCCTTTTAATAAAAATAGGAAGCATTATGTTCTAGCCAAAAGAAAAAAACGCGGAGATGGCATGAAAATTTAAAGATATATTTCTAAGAAATGGTGCCGAAATGACCTTACGTGTTGTTGCAGATAATGGGAACAAAATTTTTCTCATATTCATTAATAAAAAGCTCTAGAATAATTTAAAATTAAAATGGATTCATGTAATCCTCAAATAGTGTTATGATAATACCTATTCATTTTTACTGATTTCATTTTGGCAAATTATAATGATCAATGCTTTGTATGATCAAAAACCTTTATATGAAGTAGCCCGCAACAGCAGCGATCCGATGTCGTAGTCATTTCTGACGCGAGCTCTTCTTTGTTCAATCAAATTGATAGCAAATCCCAAAAGATGAGTAATAATTTTCCGGAAATAATTATATTCCCACCTGCAAGGAAATAAGGAAATTTGATTTGCAAAGTAAAAGAAAATAACTTTGTCCCCATCATAGCTTATAACTATGAAGGGAATAAGATATATTGAATTTTTCTGATTAATTAATGGAAAGTATATTTTTATTGTTCGTAAATTTGACAATCTTCGAGGACTATTCGAAGAAGTGCCAATTTTTAAGGGTATAAATAATTTTTTAGAGCGTGATAATAATTAGTAAAGTATTAAATAAACCCATGCAATTTCAATAAATTCAACAAATTAGTAACAGAAATGGTAAAATAATTTCAAAACATAACTTTGCAATATGCAGATTGCTCAGTCAGTTAATATGACTTTTCCAGTGCAGGACAGGAAACGAATGATGTAAGTTACGAATTTTTCTATAGCTTTAAACTTTTAAATACTATTATCGTATAAACATTGCAAGTCGTTTGCACAAATCGATTTTTGCTGATTCCCGTCAAAAAAAGCGAATTTTCCTACTCATCAATTGTTTTCATTAGCAAAGCTCATTGTATAGATTATTAAGAAAAATAATTTATTAGAGTCGTTATTTGACGATTTCCAAAGTTTTGCTATGATCGTTTAGAACAACAGTAATTTGATCAATCAGGAAAGCGTCATCTAATGGTCGGATAATCTTCAAATAGCTGAACTTATCAAAATTGTTCGCTTAACAGCATAAAAATAACTTACAGAATTGCCGAATATTAAATAAAAAAAATTGTTCGTATTAATGCTAAAAATCTAGCTGCTTTTTGTACCTTTTAATAGTCATTATATTGACAGGTGCCAGCACAGAAAATATCTCTTTTACAGAGAACTGAAATTTAGTTGGCATATTCAGATCAAGAAAAAAAGATTGAGGGAAAAAGAAAGACGGCAGAAAAGTAAGAAATTCGAAGGAATAAAATTCTAAAGGATAATAAAAATGAGTGTCGGAAAGGAAAGGAAAAAGGAATTCTGAAATTTAGAAAAAACTCTCCTTTAAGTTTAATTTTAATTAATCTGTACGTATCACAAATTATAAACCTTTTAAGATAAGTAAAAAATAATTGCTATAGCCTTATTACACTTTATTGCCTAAAGGCAATAATAGCTTACGAATAATTTTTAAAGTTTTCTGCACGGAAATAGAAGGCCAATTATTAGAGTTTATCTTGATAATTCACGATAGATAGCAACGTTTGATGACCAATAACACAAATTTATAGCAAAGGAACGAAAAATACGCATTTCAGTTAAATTTCAAATAAAAATATTTTGCATCTCCTGAGCATTACTGAACGTCAAAAGGATGAGATGAAACCTAACACCAGAAAATAATCTGATACCTTGAGCTTTTAGCGAAAGCTAACTTCGCAAAATCATCTTTCAGTGATGAAGCAACCAAATTAAAATGATTGCACGGCAAAAGGCAGTGTCCATAAAGAAGTATTTATTAATTCCAATAACGTCTTCCAGGTGTTTTCTACTCAATCTCGAAAGATATCTTTGCTGAAGTTGCTGAAGTTTTTTCACAACCAGGTGATAAAATAGAACAATTCAGGAATTTGAATAAAACATAACTGATTGGAACTGCATATGAAAATTAATTCCTTAATGGAATGAATTTAACTTTTCTTTTATTGAAGAGAAAATCTTTTGCACCTGTATCCAGATTAAAACATAGGCTTCTAAAAAACAAACAGCGACGAGCATTTTTCTGCAAGCACTGAAAAACTTGAAAATTTTTGGCATGGGGCTAAAAACTTCAACAAAAATCCGGTAATGATTTGGACTTTTTAAATTTGTAATTTTCGATTTATAAGGAAATAAATGAAAATATGAAATAATGTTTATTTTAATGAGAAAACATGAGAAAAATAAAATGCGATGTGTATCAGTTAAATTGTTTCGGATCAAAACTTCATGTTTAAGGACTCATAGAACGCATGAAATTTTCGGAGAAAATTGTCTCAACAGAAATTTAAAAATTCATTTAAATTGAAATTATTCACATTTCTTAATCATTTGAACATGACATTTAGCAGCAGTAAGTTTTGGAATTAGTAGAGAGGAACTGGAAATGCGGTACAAGCATTTAATTTACAATGGCACAACTATCCATCAGCTGTGTCAAAGAACCTTCTTAGAAAACGGTTGTGGGTCCAACCACTAATAAATTTTGCTTAATCGGTTCTTCCAAGAAGCATGGCATTCTGTATCTTTTGGAAGTTATTTACTGTTTCCTATCATTCTTTATTCGCTTTGACTAATTCAGTTACAGGAATGTGTAACAAATATTTAACGATCATCAACAATTTAATAGAAACTCGAATTGTAGTAAATATAAATGTGGTTCTTCATCACTATTCAATATTTGCAGCAAATGATACTAATAGAGCAGACGGAAATATTTCTAGAAGTTTCAAGCAATGAAAGAAAATACCGATGCATGTTTATGCCCAAACTGGTTGATGAGATTCCTACAAAACTTATATAAGATGCGTCATCTAATAATTAAGTTTAAGTTTGCATCTTTAAATAATAATAATTTTTTTATAGGTTAACAGATTTCTGCTAACTGTAATAACTTTGTATTGGCTAGCAACTTCTGCAATGTTTAATTATCGTCCAGTGATCCTCTGCTACTTACCCGCTTGCGCCTCATATGATGAGGCTCAGTGGCACTCGTACCTGTGTCATCCTGCCTTATCTAGAGCTTATTTTTAAATTTGCCTAAATAGAACAATGTCATGCCTTTCGCTAATCTTTAGCCAATGAAAATTCCTTTCGCATGCAAGCCATGCAGATTTTTTTAGAAACTTTACATTAAATAACTATAGTAAGAAATACATTAATAGCAAAGCAGTGGGAAATCGAAAATACGTAGATTTGAAAACAGACTTCTCAAGAAGGTTTCAAGCATTATATGCTTTTCTTCGTTGTTTGTCGATAGAAAAATCTGCACACAGTAATCTTTCAATTCAGAAATTTCTTACTAAAACGAGTAATGATTTTGCTTAAGGAAGTGGAAAAAGCTTGAAATAACAATTTAAAAAATTGAGAAAACATGATAGATATATTCGTCATTCTTTGTTTAAAATATAATATAACTGATGATAGCTATGCTGCATTCATTGTTTCGGTCAGAAATATGAAATGCGATTTTCATGCCAGCACATGAGTGTAAAGCTAAATTTTTCAATCAATATTGAACTTATCGTCAATCATTTTTTACATTAAATCGTAATGGTTAATATGATTTATACATAAAATGAAAACAATAATTTGCAAATTTAGCTCCAGTTAGTGCAGATGATAAAATAAATGAAAAAAACAAAGAACGACAATAATATTGAAAGAAATTGGAAGAAACTGTAAAATGTCATCAGCATAGTAGTGGATAAACAGACGGATTCATTTCTTATAAAACTGAAGTTTGTCTGCATGCCCGATATTATCCGTTGGCTAGTGATATTTCTTGTAAAAATTTAAGCCTACTTGAAATAGGCCAAATATCGGACCATCATTAGTTACTAAAGATTTTTTATCGAAGCTTTCTTTGACCTCTATTTATCTAACCTATATTTATATCGCATATTATATTATTATTCAGAACTAATCGCCTATTCATTACAAATTTTTTAAAGTGCGATAAGGGCACTGTCCGAACATTGCGAAGAAAAAATGCTAGAGATAGGTAAAATCAATGACACGAAAAAAGATATCATGAAAAAGAAATGATAATTCTTGATGTTTAAGTTTTTTCGATTGATTATTTTAATTTGATTTCAAACAAAAATTTTGCAAAGAGCAATTAAAGCGAAGCAGAAAGTTATATTTCAAGTTATATGAAAGTTTGAAAGAAAAATTTTTTTGAAAGAAAAGTTTTGATTATTTTAATTGAAAGAAAAATTGATTATTTTAATTCGATTTTTTTGAAAGAAAATTGGCACTTTCATATAACTATCACTTACAAATGATCATTTAGTTAACAATATTAGTATGCAATTCTCTTCTCTTCGCGCCTCAGATTAATCAATTTTATTAAGTAAGATTCTTTGGTAAATCGAAGAAGAATCTTTTTTACATAAATCATTCAAATAATTTTGTAATGATAAAATTCATCCGAAATACTAAAAGATTTCTGCAAAAATGTCATTTGTGCCATCGTTATAATTGTTATTATAATTGCGCAGTGGTTCTTATCATTGTCACACTACTTCACATGTATTTAAGAATTCTTTTCCAACTTCGTTGTCACCATCATTCATCATTTACTAATAATAAACATATACACTTATGTCTATATGTATGCCAGTATGTGTTCGAGAATGTGTGTGTGTGTGTGTGTGTGTGTTTTCAATCCCATTTTCCGCCTTTGTTAAATGTTATTGTCGCACATTCCGAACATTTCATTCTCACTATTCATATAGACTGACATACATATTTGTAACTATATACACACACACACACACACACACACACACATTCAGATGTATTTGCATGAGAAGTGGTAGACTATTGCTTATACGCCAGAGGACTTTTTTTAAAAAAAAATTAAAATTTCCTTGCCAACCACCTGTTCGATCTTTCCTACTCAGTTGCAGTTCTCTTTTTATTTTTTTATTCTTTTTTACACAGCTCAATTTCGCCTCTCCCAGAGGCATCTTTTTTTGTTAAAGTACAATGAAATTGTATGACATTTAGATGATAAGTATATTCAGTTTGATGCGAATAAAACAATAAGCAAACTGGAATTATTCCAGTTATTTTAATATTCACTTTTAATTGCTCACTTTCTCACAAATTTCAGAAAGTCGTTTAATACAGAAATTTGGAAATTAATGCTCCTACCAAATGATATTTGCAGGTGGTTGAATTCAAGAATTCATATTAAAGATAGTGTAAGCGTATTGAAAAAATTTAGTTTATGTTCAATGAATTATGGATTACAACTAATAATTGTAGGTTACGAGTGGTTAAGGAGGTTTTACGATTACGTAGAGTATTGCTGAGAGGCTTTTTGTCCAGAGGATCAATCAGCTCATATAAACTTCACCATATCTACATTATTGGTATTTTGTAATTTCACCGTGAAAAACGTTATTGTTCAACAATTTTTCAACACTGAAATTTCTTTAATTTAAAATCAAACTTTCATGCCATAAGCTTGAAATTCTCTCCTGAATTAGACGCTTTTTACAGTAGAGAAATCCGATAAAAGTCCTGTCTTTTCTTTTTAGAGCCAATTAACAATTTCAAATCTGTGTATTTTCCTATCTTATCTTTCTGTTGATCGTTCGTTAACTAACATATTCAGTGGATTCAAGATATACAAATTTACAGGCGGAACCTTTGACATTTCGAAGTAGGAGTTTTAGAGAGAAAGTTTAGTGTAGAGAAAGAATTAGCTTGTACGTATTGCGGCTTAACTGCACAGTGCAGCATGTTTAACGTCACCTTTTGGCATAATTGCGAGAGAGAGCTGAAGGACCGACGACCGGAAGTGCTCCTTCTTCATCCAAACATATGTCCACAGTATCTTCGATTTCCTTCCTGTCTAACTAATGCTATCTCAATTTTGCACACCGCTACACTCCACCACTATAAGCTGCTTCCGATTCCACCCATCAGAAGTTTAGCTTAGCAGCACCAAACGTGTAAACACTTGGCATCACTGCGTCTCTTTTTGCCATTAATACAATCCCGTACCTCCACCACCACATTCCCCAAATGTACCAAAAAGTCCCTCAAAGTTCGTTCATCATTCCTTTTTATTATCAATATTTTCTCCAACAAAAACTCTTATACATTGTTAAGATTGTGAAGAATACATAAAGACCATTCCCGCGCGTACTTCATATCACTTTTGAAATGCATTCTGCGAGCGAAATGTTGGAAAATTTTACTTGGAATTTTGTTTCAGCAATCAGTTCATATTTCCTGAACTAAATCTATGTTTATACTAAATCATTTGAATGAGACTGAGACAGATCAGTGACCACGACTTTTTTTTTTTTACCTGGGGCACACTTCTATCAGTTTTCTGTTATTCATTGTTCCTTTCAACAGCGATATAGCGATATATTGCTATTGTACCAGAGAGAGAGAAGCGTAATTAATCTTAAGTCAGCATTTCAATCCTAAAAATAACGATATTGGTGGTATTAGCTTAATTTTAGACTTTCACGTCGTAGTAATCTTGAAAAAGTTAAAGATTGATGAAAATATTTTGCTTAGAGTTAAGTTACCGGAGAATTTTTACCTTGGAAAATTATAAATTATATTCCGAAGAAAAAAACTAATTAAAAATGTACCAGGAAAGTATATGGCACAGAGAAAGCGAAAATGCAGTAATGCGAGTGATAAATTGTTAAATGCTTCAGAAAGATACACTCTCACCCAACTACAATCGTTAACCCTTTCCTCCTTAGCTACTACTACTCCTATAATTGCAAAGAGATCTTCCATTCCGCTATAGTTACTATCATTTACGGATCGTAATGTGACACGGGCAGATCATTTGTCAAATGACTTCCTGGGAGCCGAATCGTTGGCAGAACAATATTTCTTCTTCCCATTTACCCTTCCGCAATCATCAATGTTTAATTGCGAAGAAGCCAGAAATCAGATTTGTTAAACAGCTTTATTTATTACAATATTGGCAATTTCATTAAGCTTAACAGTACTTATCCTCATTTTATCTCATATCCTTCCATTGTCATAAATTTTATTCTTTTATGATATTTTATTAATGAACTGGCGTCCGAAATGTTTATTGCTTCGTCCTTTTAAAGGGTTCTTTTTCAATTGAACTAAGGTGTATTAGTCACCGATCGATACATAGATGTAGTGCTATATTTCGTATCATCCACTAAGGACCGTCACACAATCCTTGCCATTACGTAACGACACAAAAAAGTTCATTCACTTAGTTGTCCGAGTAATCCGCGTAATATACTTATTGCAAATTCTTCATCTTCATCCATTTTTGATAATTGCAATACTTTTTTCCCCCCACAAATGCCATCGTTCATTCATACTTTTCTCAGATATATTTTTAGTTATTAAAGCTTTTCTCCATCTACGCACCAACACCGTACCGTTATCATTCTCATCAGCAGTCATCAGCTGTTACCACCATAATAACCTGAATTATCATTGTTATTATTATTATCACGACGAATATTTCCATTCCTCGATTATCATCACTGTCCGATATGATCGTTACCGTTATTACAACCGCTATCACCATTATTAGATTCCCGTTTTGAACGACAACAAGATCTCGTTTCCTTAACCCTTCTTCAATCACTTGTCTTTCCTTACATTTTCCGCTTCATTCCCTTCCAAAGCCTCCAGAGAGTCCATTTTTCTGCAATTGGTTTCGTCAATTAAAGAAATCAGAACATTTGATCTTCAGGCAAATATTTTAACTTTCGAACCAAATAGATAATTATGCTGATATTTGTCTTGAAGAATTCTAAACACACGCATGTTTGAGGATTAATGGTAATTGTGATTAATTTTCGACGAAATAAACATTAACACTTATATTGAGATGTATAAGGATCGCGAAACATTGTAGAACATACATGACACCATGCCAAGTGAATAAATATTTGGTAGTACATATCAAATACCGCCTTGTTTTTCTCTTACTGCTGATTTTCTCAAATTAATTTTGAACAGTTATGCAAAATTCCGCAGGATCTAATGCTCATAGAGCAGTTATTTACTGAAATCAATAGTTTATGTTGTAATATCAGCGTTATATTGCAGAAATACAGTATTAAATGCTGATTGATAAATATCAGAATTCGGACCTACCCATATAAACAGGTTTTTCCCAAAAGCAGAGATCGTTGCTTTCCTGTTCTATTAAATAAAACAATCTTATTATATTGGAATGTCGTATTTGTGATGAACAACCATCTATCTTACCATGTGTTGTAGATGGCAATCAAGGAGGGTACCAAGAAAGGCTTTGTACGGTAACAGCAGCGGCGATTTGGAGAAAACCACGAAAGGAATAAAGTAATGAATGAGACAAACAGCGCAAAACGATTGCCAGTAACCTTTTCGGAGTGGTTAAAATTGTATTCGAATC
This sequence comes from Mansonella ozzardi, assembly GCA_029876185.1. Taxonomy (NCBI): domain Eukaryota; kingdom Metazoa; phylum Nematoda; class Chromadorea; order Rhabditida; family Onchocercidae; genus Mansonella; species Mansonella ozzardi. The sequence continues at coordinate 36,085 of JARVGP010000128.1, forward strand.
GATATCTTTTCACCAGCAAATCAAGGCTCTTTGGCAACGAATGGGATGCCATCGTCAAACGACCAAGGTGAACCCATCGAAAACAATCTAAAGAATACCGAACCTATCGAAAACAATCCAAAGCATCGACCAACTTTAGTGACAACATCATCATCATCAACCAATATCACCTTCATAACGATAATATCAGCAACGCGCGAATTTCCGGTTTCTTCTCACTCGAAGAAATCAGAAAACATTTTCGATAGAAGTGCTCCCTAAGCATTGAACAGCCAGCCACAATACTGAATTATTTATTGAATGTTTAATTTATCTATTAATTAACCAAGCTGACTGATTAATTTGCCGAGCTGTTTGATTTGAACCGTTGTTTGGTTATGTTAAGAATGACCAACTGTTGAATTATATTCCCCTCACTGTGCCATTGAAATGCTCCTTATCTGTTCAGTTAATCTCATCTGTTTTTTCACTTTTTCGGGATATATTTGCGGATTAACGTTTATGCATATTTGACCGGAAGGAATGACCTTTATGCATATATGTAAAGCTTAAATTGATGATCTAATGTTGCATTGCAGTCTTCTACACAGAATTTCGTAGCTTCTAAGTTTCCATTTCACGGGATAAAAACCTTTTAGAATGGATGAATTCTGGAAAGCACTAAATCAGCTTTAAATGCTCTCTCGGAAGCTTCAGTTTTTCGATAACCATGATGCATGAATTCACAGAATTTATAGGTCTCACAATCACCGTAAAGCGATCCTGTTTTGTTATTTTGGAAAATTCATTTATCTTTGGAAAAATTCTTTCGCAAATCATTCGTAACGTAGAATTAGGCTCGTCATGTTAGTCTGTTAACTAGTTAACTAAATAGTTCACAACTAAATGAAGTGCCTCTTAATTTAAAAGAGTCGTTGATTTTTTATGAGAAAAAAATTCACAAGTTTATGAATTTCTCACTTTCTCATATCATAGGAACAATGCAAATTCCATACTGCACTTCTTTTTCAGAACTTTTAGAAGTTTTTTGAATGTCTCTACCGTTTGGAACAGTACTTGCAATGAAGGAAAGTGAAATCGATGTCAAAAAAAAACTTTATGAATTAGTTTCGATGAATTGACCTGTTTTTATAGCCTTATTAAAATTAAATACTTTGAAACTAGACTTCCGTTTCATGTCAAAAATTTCTTCAGACTATATGGAGCCATATATGGATATAGATCAACAATATATTTCTATTTTCATTATCACAGCGTTCCACTAATAATAGTTCTGGTAAAGAAAACGCAATGAAATCCTTCTTTTTAGAGAATTTCAAATTGATTTTATATCTTTCTTGTTGATCTATACCAATTTCTCATCATCGTCATCATTTCTAGCTTTCAATATAGTTTCCGTTTTAGTGGCTTTCTATTGTATGACATTGTAATTTCGAAGGTCAAGAACTTGAAAAATTTTTGAAATGTGAGTTTGGTTCTCTAGAATATGTAGACTTCTTTTTTTTAAATCATTAATGTTTTAGATTGGTTGCTATAAATGAAAATGTTTAAATGCAGCGTTAATGATACTTGTTTATTTCCCATAATTGAAACCAATTACTCTTGCTGAGGTTGCTAGGATTGTTCCAGTTACTTGGGCCTGTGAATCGAAACATAATTACAGTTGTAACTGCAAATGCAGAGTCGAAATCCTAACTAATTTAACTATTACATATGTGCGTAACTGATTTTGTTTCTGTTTCGATGTTGATTGCTTGTTGACTCCAATTTATAATACTTCATCAGCGATACATATTATATAGCAATAACATAGCTTAGAATAATATCCCTAATTCTGTTATATATTCTAATATAAAAGGAAAAAAACGTCACGAAGCAATCAGTAAATAGTTAGCTTGTTAAGTTATAAATAGTTCCAATGAAAATTAATTAATGAATGTGGAATTATTATTTTTATTTATTTTCTTCATTATTTGATTATTTTTGTCGACACATATCTATTTTTTCTTTTTTTTCCAGCAGTTCAATCTATTTCAGTCAATTATTGTTGCGGAATCGTGCGTAGTAAAAAAAACTCCAGAACGCAAATCATCGCCAATTTTTTAGAGTGTAATTATTATTAATTGTTTACTTATTAAATTGCAGGTAGTACTTGTTATGTAATGAGCAAATGTGAAATAAGTGGACGAGAACACTCCGTGGCCAGAGCGTCAACATGCGCCCAGCCCTCTACAACTTTGACAGTATTATCCTCATCTTCATCATCGATACCACCAGCTTCCTCGTCAGTGTTGCTTCCATCATCCTCATCGACATCATCATCAGTATCAATAATTCCTGGAGCTAACTGCGTGGCATCAACATCATCATCATCACCGACATTACTGGCCACTGAAAATAGTTATAACCCCAACATTTGCACTGCAACCAATATAAGTACTAGTGGTACTTCCTCCTACTATCATCATCCTTCCGGGCAGATACTTTGTGATGGATATTTGAGGCTTATTGAAGTACTACGCGTCAATATCGCTCAGCTCCGAAACTTACCCATTCGAAATAATTGTAGCAACGGCGGTAGTAATAATATCAATAACAACGAATGTATCCGACCAATAACGGTGCTAGTACGATTGGACACTGTCAATATTTTTCAGTCAACATCAGTTGCTAATGGAAATGTGTAAGCTTTGCTAGTTTCTATAAAATTATTCAAAACTGAATTATAATCGCTGAGGCAGTCTTAATAAGATTTTATCAAATTGACCTCAAAGAATTATGGTTTATTGAGTGTAAGTTGCTCGTTCGATTGATAAAGAAACCAGATGATAGTATGGGATTCGAGAACCAATTTATTTTGAAAAAGATTTTTTTTCAAGTTAATAGGTCAATGATAGTTGATAAATCCAGAAATCATCGCAGAGCGTAAATAATGAGATCATACTTTTAAATTTGACTTCATTTTTGCAGTATTATGCAGTGAAACTTGACAGGTAAATGCCACTTCACAAATTTCATTTCGCTGGCAGTTTAGAAGTGAACAGATAGTAGAGCTAAGATTTTTTATCTCATCACATTGAAATTTCAGAATTTCCATTTTTTTTTTTGTCTTGATATTAATAAAAATATGGATTTATTATAAATATGTAGTCAATGAATGTTTTTCAACTCGTAAAGTCTGTTTAATCTACTAGAATTTTTGTTCACTTTTCTTGAAAATTTCCCTTGAAGAAACGAAAAAATTGAGGAAATACTTCTGGGAATCGTATTACTAAGAAGTTCTTTTTCTAAAACTTTTGTTCATGCGAAATTTAATTGAATTTTATTTAAAAATTTGCTTAAATTCATTGAAGAGATGCAAAATCAATTAATTGTGGTATGGCAAAGTTTTTTTGTCTTCTTAAACTGGTAGTATTATATTCCGCTTTTTAATGTGAAATTTTACATGATTCTAAACACAGTTACAAGTGAAACATTGATATTGATCGCCTTATAAGGTCACTACATTATTCTCAGCCTAAATTTCATCGTTAAAAGAGTACATTCCAATGTTCCTCTTGCTTAGATGTTTTTTCAAATTCCACATAAGTTTAAATTTCAAAATTTAAATCTAATTTGAATTACATATGCATTTGAATCGCTTCATGTGATAATATTTGCTTGCATAAAACGGCATTCATCCATGCTTCATGGAAAAGACAGAAGTATTCTTATTGAGCCATTCTTTCTATGTATTCTATAATTTTGTTATTCTCATTTTGAAATATGTGAAAGTAAGGATTTAAGAAAATTTGTACTTTATTACGTAATATTTAATGAAGCAAATTTACTTCTCTGCTCAATTTATCCAACTGTTTATGAATCATTCATCTATTGCAGGTGCTGCTTTGGCGATGATTTTGTTCACGAAATTTCAAATACATTTTCGCAGCTGCATTTTTTAATCACTGAAAATGTGGGCAATCGTTTACCGCGACAAATAGGTTTAGTCAGTATACGAAAACGTGATATTGTGAAACATTCCGGTGAAGATCGATGGTATCGAATACAGGCAATTAGCAAACAAAATGATATTTCCGGACAAATTTGCATAGATGTACGTTGTGAACCAACCAGGAAATGCCTCGCTATAAAGTAAACATTTAAAAAAAAAAAAAAAAATCTTACTAAATTTTTAGTATTTCGAAATTTTTATTCTCAATCCGTTTTTTGTTTTATTTTTCACTCAACGATATAATTTTTTTACAATTTATACAGAATAGAGCTTCTCTTCTTTGCTTTTTTAGGTTTCACTTATGATTGAAACATGTTCTAGACTTTAATAGTCTAACGATTTTCATCATAGTATCTATAATTATCACTAATGGTAGTTATATAATATTATCAGCTCTACTTTTTTCATGTTGATACGTAGTGTACTTCTGAATTAGAATCTTTGAATTTGAATTTGAGAAATGCAATACTTGTAATGTAGGAGCAAAGGACTTATCTAATTTAGTAAATACCGGAACTTAAGGAAAATGAGAAGTGAAAATACCACAATGTATCAGTTGTTTCGAGCAAAATTTGAGGATTATTTCAAATAAAACTTTAGAAAATATCATCATCAATATTACTAAAAGTATCATCTGTATGACAATTTTTATGGGATCAAAAAATTTAATTTAAAAAATTGTACAAGTCTTTAACTATCTTCTTGCTTTGACTCTTTTCCTCTCTTTCTTCGTTCCTCATCTCTTTGAAAAAGAGATATAGCTAAATGTAAGCGAATGGAAAGTAAGGGAAAAAAAAAATGGATTAGAGAACGACTATTTTCTATGTACCCATGTACCCGATAAGTGATTCGATATTGGATTGTATAAAGGCTAGCTAGAAGACCAGTAGTGATAACTAAAAATGAAGAGAGAGAAGAAAAGAGTGCTTTAGAGGAATGATCTTTTCTCCCATTTTGCTTTCAACGAATTACCAAACTTCCGGTATCTTTTACGGCACGATTACTAATGAATGTGTAGGCGAAATGAATTGCACATCCAAAACATAAAGAGATGAAAGAGAGAAAAGAAAGAACCATAAGGCAAAGTAATCATTCAAGTAATTCATTTCCGTTAGTATTTTTTATACGATATGTATCACCGAAAGCGCACACTTTCTTATTGGGGCACATAAAATAAATAAATTATTCAATTCTCGCAATAATTTAAAATTCATATTTCCATATCAAATATTTGAATTATTGTTGAGTTACATTTGATGAAATCATAAAGTTTTATATTTGATTTTCATTTATAAATTTATTATAGACTAATTGATGAGACAAATATTTTAAAATATCTTTTTCAACATTTATTTTCAAATTTACAACATATTTATATAAAATATTTAGTGCAAAAATATATTTGGCAAATTCTTCAAAGAAATTCACTTTGAGTGCTAAATTTAATAATATTATCAATATCAGCAGTAAAAGCAAAGAAAATATCTGAAATAGATTTTCTCATCGAATTTTATTATTATTCAAATCACCGTACTTCTGTACCACGAGATACTGATAAAATTGATCCTTGAAGATATCTGAATTTGGAGTGAATGAAAATATGAAATAAAATTTAAATATCAAACATACTGCAAATTAATGAGAAATGGCTACAATGCAGATTTTATATTTTACAGTGTTATAATGTAACTTGTAGATGTTAATGAGAAATTTTTGTTTTTTTACCTCTTCTAAAGCAATTGAGTCATCAATAAAAAATCCTCCGAATCACTTTTTGATTGCTAAATTTTGACAAAAGATTTCATATCTTTCGCTATTAAATTTGTATTAATTAATATTTACTTTCATGCTTGCAAATCAAATGCTATTTTGAAAGGATTATATCTGAAATGATTTTGCAATTTACCGTCTTCTTTTTCTGCAGGGTAGTGGACTATGTGGGATTAAACATACATGAACCAGCGGATTTGTATTTATTGGTAACATTACAGGTGGCGACGCGAGTTGTCCAATCAAAAAAGTTGGACATTGATATTAACAAAGTAAGTTAATAAATGTTTTTTGTTTGAATGGTGTAAAATTTCATAAATTGGAAATATATAGTTTAAAAGTCAAACTAAAATATTGAGTTCATTAGTTAACGTATATTTTACTTATACACTGAGCACTTTTTTCAATCAAGATCTGTTGAACAAACTTTTCTTATTTAATTTTTAAATTTGGGTAATTGATCTGAAGCATATTTCATAGCCTGTTAAGCAACTGATTATCACTCTTAACAGTGTCTTAACCAATTTGAAAAGGAAAAAAAATCCTTTTTTATTTTAATTTCTTCCTAAACAGAAAAGCACTGAAACATTATTCATGGACTGTGATGGAACACTTCTCGATGATAATCAAAGAACACAACGAGTACAGTTGCGAATGTCACTTTGGCACGATGTTTTACCTGGTCTCAACAGTTATTTTCAAGGACAGATACGTATCACTCTTGATGATGATATCGTTGAAAAGGAAGCCGTTGGTCCTCAGTGGTTCGTTTGAATTTTTTTCTACTTAATAACTTAATAAGGAAAAAAATCAACTTTTTTTTAGTGTTTTTATTAAGTTACATGGTCCTTCAGCATTATTTTATGGAGTGATTAATCATCAACTAAATTACCGATGTCCATTGTTGCTCATTTGTACCAATGTATCCCATATTTATCTAAAATTTTCAAAGATAGAGAAGCACGTTAAACCCAATTGATCCAGATGTATACCCAAGTATTTAGTTTCTTCAAACAATGTGTTTTTTGAGCGGCTTTTCAAAGTTATTTTCGTAAATTTTGTTTCAAAGGCTCATGTATAATACGGCTAATTTTTACAGATATAAATTATAACTGAAGTTAACGGTCATCACTGTCATAAATCTCGAGAAAACGAATGCAACCTTACAGACTTTTGTCCCTATTCGGCTTGATTACTTTTCATTTGAACAAAAAATTCTAGACCGATTTTATTTCTCGTTTCCATAAGAAACAAAGTAAATTAAGGACAAACGGAACTGTAGAACAACTGAAAAAAAAAAAAAAAAAAAAAAAACCGATCTCTGTTTTTATAATTTAATTGCATTTTAATCTGATCTTACGAAAGGTATTTCTTCTTTAACCTTTACATATTTCCTACAAATTTGCTTAGCTTTCAATTGATGTCTTATTTCAACTGATATATACCTCAGGATTTGATTCTTGGAGAAAAGTTATAATTGAAGATTCCCATTTCTGGAAGTTCCTCAAACTGTAAGGAAGCTTCTCTCTATAATTTTCATAACTGACATTAATTTATGTAAATTTTAGTTTTAGAATGTCACATTTAAAATGAACATTCACAGAAAAATAGCAATAAACTAGGCTCTTCATTTATTACACATCTGTAGCAATCCTCACCACATCCGCTATGTGTGGTAGTTGTTGATGCTTGCTGAACTACAACAATATGTATCGGTTTTCTTTTTGTTTTATAATCAGTATTAGATGAGTCTTATGCATCTTCTGTAATAATTCAAGATTTAATTCTGAATTTTGAGAGAATCATTAGAAAGAAAGGAGGAAATGTAGGAGAAGAAAGTATAGAATGCCACAAAGTTGATTATCATTGATAAAACTTTGTATAATGGATGATCTTATGTCAAAATCCTTTAACATTCAAGTTTTATGCAAAGAGTCATTTGTTTTTGCAAGAGCTCATATTGCCCATTCTCTTGTTTGATATTAGTTAGACAATGGGGAACTTTGTGTAAATTTGTATGTCTATTTACATGTGCATATGTGTGTGTGTGAATGTTGTGTACGTGTTTGTCTGTCTGTCAACATTTATGCTTTAATTTAACAACGGATTTCCGTTTTCCACTGGTATTGCCACGAATGAGAAACGTTGGCTTTCTAAATGCCTTCAACCACTGAAATCAACACTTCTTGAAAATTTCATTGAAGTTATGCAGTAATTTCTTGACGTGGTGCCTTTGACCTGTGGTCTTTATTTTTTCGTTCGAGCTCATTTGTTAAGTATCACAATACTTTTCTTGTATTAAGCTGTCGAAGTGATCGCTAAGTGTTATTTTGTAAATTTTAATTTTTCATTAAGCAAAAATAGAATGAAGAAGCAATACTATCTATCATTTTTTTTTTTGCTAAATTTCGGACTTAAAATTCAGGATTACTGTTTTCCGAAACAAAGCATTCCGTTGTGTGCTATTTAAATTGCTGCACTTCGTTTCACAAATATCATCTTCAAAAATTTTTATAGCTTCAATTTCTGTCTTTTTTCCTTAAATGAAATAATGCGTGCGATAAATGAACTAAACAGATTTTGAATTTTGATGTCAAATATTTTTCGTTTGAACTTTCTACTTTTTCCTACTTTCTTTTAATGTTGCAATAAAAACTCGTTTTATCCTTCTTAGACAGAATTTTTAAAAACAATGATTTCTAAATCTGTCTGTTACCACTGTCTTTCACTATCATAGTTTAAGTACGAAACATTATATTACTTGATTTCTAAAATCAAAAGTTTTCATGTTATTATTTTGATGCTGTACATGGAGAGAAATCTAAAGAACATTAATCAGGTGGGATGTATGTATGTAAGAGCAAGAGAAGTTATCGTGTTTAGTTACGAAGTTTAAATAATTACAGGACTTGCCCCTATGATAGCTTCTTCGTATTGCTAAAATAATAATCATAGTTTAAGAAGAAAAAAATAGCGATAGATTTTTCCGGTGCAATTTTTTTTTTCCAGGAAAACTTTTCATTTTTCAGTGTTCTTTCTCTTTCAGTATTACAGATATAAACTTAGCAGTAATTCAAAAAATTCAATCAAAATGTTGAGCAAATGTCTTGTTTATGTTATATAGAGGAAAATTTTGAAAACATATGTAAAAGATTTAAGAGAGTTTGTTTTTATCAAGTAATTTCTAAAAATTAAAAAATAATCATTCATAGTTTCATATCGAAAAAGACAAAATTAATCATTCTTTCACTGTTTCCAATTTTTGCCACCCTTCAAATCTTTCTTTTAAACATATTGTTAAGAATGTTTTAAAATATATTATTAGTGAAGTATCTGATGTGAGATATTTCTCAAATTGTTTTAAAAATTTATTTGCTTGTTATTTCGTTCTCTTTGAATAGCTACAATAGCATCTTATCAAGGCTTATTCTCTTTTGATGATAGCAAATCATATACTGACATAACTAAGGAGACTGTCACTAACAGTCCATGTTCCAGGATGATTGCTTTTAAGTATGAAAAGAACAGAATATCTTTCATCTAATTTTCATCTTCTAAAGAGCTTTTTTTTCAAATTCCTCTTGATAAAGCTAATCGAAAAAGAGTAACGAAAAAAGTAGTCATGTATGGTGCTTCCTATTTATCGATATTAAGGGTGCTGTGTGATGAAGAATGATCGTATTTGAATAGGTAGGAGTCTGTGACATTAGGAAATTCGTCTTCTTCTGCATTTAAATTGACATTAACATCTACGGTTGATATAAATGATCAGAAAACTTTTGTAACAAAAATCGAAACCCATTCCTTCAGCTTTCTAAAATAAAACTTTTCTTATATTTTCCATCTTCATTGGTATCGTATCAATTTATTTGATTTCTTATAAGGTCGAGATATGTTTTTTTGCGATTCATCTTTACATCATCCCTTCGCTATTTCCTCTGTTCATCGATACGAGCAGAGAAAAATTCATTATTGAAATATGTCCTACCATGATAGATGTCCAGGTGGACCGTTTTTTTGATTTCATTCGTTTTTCTCTATTTTTCAAAAACTGACAAATTTTTTCATTCACTCAGCTGTTTTTATGTAAAACCAACTGGGAATTTTTGTGTTCCGAAGTCGATGTGTTGAAATTAACTAGCAGTCAAAAACATTAAAAATGTTATGGACATAATTTTGACAAAAAAAACGAATACTTTTGAAGTAGAACTTCATTTCCATGCCATATCCGTAATCAGATCCAGAATCGTAGGATAAAGTGATTTATGGGCTTTATATTTCTCAACAATGCTTAGATACACTTTTTTGTTCATAACACTAATACATTTACGACACTTATTTAATGAAGTTTTAGAATTTTAACGGTAATTTGAAACTGAAAATATTACAGTTGAATTATAAATGCTATAGAGTAGTTTTATCTTTCTATATTAAAAGGCAATATTTTCATTGGTATGAGACAAAATTGATAGTCATAAAATATTGCGGTGGAACCATAACAGAAAGCTGTTTTGATTTCGTTGTATAGAAAGCTAATTTTAGTCTTTTATTACACATTCTGATCTGCTTTTTTTAATAGGTATTATCTGAAACCACGAATGACTGGTGATGATAATGACGATGGGATTAATGTTGGTGCAAGTGACGTTTTGGCCACTGAAAATCAAAATCCATTAAACAGTTATCAACAGCTCGGCGAATTGCGCTTGAGACTTCTTTATACTACAGAACATGTGCTACCGGTCGAGTTCTATAAACCGTTGCAGATGAATCTTGTCAAATCGTTAACTTTACATCCGTTTTGTGCATCACCTGCTGGGATTCTCGAATATTTGCCATCGGTAAGAGTAATTAAGAAAGAATAAAGAAATGAACACAGCAGTGATTTTTGAGATAATAGACAAATTTAAATTATATGTTTTCTAAGACCGATATATCAACATTTTAGGAATTTTTTTTGAAATATTTTTAGGTGGATATACTGGCAATTGCGAGACCATTAATGAAGATTTTTGTGCAAGCTGAACTAATACGTCCATTATTGAGGATCCTTTGCTCCGATGACATTCGGAAATGCCAGTAAGTCATATGTTACTTAGTTGTTTTTTCTCATTAAAAACCTAATTTCCTGGGACCATATTATTATCGTTAGCTATTTTCGATCAACCTTATTAAATAGTTTTCGTGTTGTTCTGTTGAAAAATTTGTTTTTCGCGACAGTGCAAATGTTGCCAGAAAGTTTTGAGAATTAAGCATGACGATGAAGTCTTTTTGTTGTTTGTCCAGACGAATGGTTTGGCTTAGCCTAGGATTATTAGGAGCGGGGAATATATTCTTATAACACAGTTAGCAGGGACTTGACTTTTTGATTATTGTGAGATAGTAATGAGTCGACTGAACCCAGCGACTACTGAACTACTACTGAACTAAGTTCTGTTAGTTCTTTTTATAGCGGAAGTTTGTTTACCACAACCCAATAACCTCACATTGACTCTACCCATTTAGGTCAGTTAGAGACGTTTTGAATATACGGACATCCTTTAAGATGTGCTGATAATCTCATATAATTATATTTGACATTTTTGTAATTCACTTTAATCTAAAAGGTATTTATAATACAAAACACTTCAATTACCTTGACATATTTCTTTATTAAATTATTTCGAATTTCGCGACTTAAAAATTACTTGATTGCATTGTAACTGAACCTTGATCCTTCAGTGCCTGGATTCGAAGTTAAGCTATTTGAGGATAAGTGGTCATTCATATTAAAAAAAGAAATATCTTTCAGAGAAAAAGAAATATGTTTCAGGGACGTAAATACCTTATTTCGGAGCCAGTCGTTGGCAACAAAGATCATCCATGAACAAATGAAGTTTTTTGGGCACCATTATCTTGTGATCTCAATTAAACCTGTTATCGATATGGTATGTACTGTCGAGCTTCCTATTAACTCTTCACACCAAGCGTAAATTTATTCTCTCCTAAGCCATCAAAAAAAAAAGATTTGAAATTCAGCTTTTTGCGGTTATAACCCTTTGCGGACTATGAAAAAACTTTTCTTGCTTAAACCTCCATAATTCCTCTTTACAGATTTATTGTGAGCGTAAATGTTGCGAGATTGATCCAATGAAGTTAAAACAAGGCGATAGTTTAGAATCGAATAAGGTAACCCTTTAAATTTCAAATAGGCAATATAAGGTTGAAGTTCAAGAGACTGCGTCAACTGTTATTGTAAGGAAATATTTGTGTTCACATTTGTTCATTTTGTGGTCGTTTTGTCCATCTCGAATTCAGAAGATAATTGAAAATCTTGAATGTTTCACTTTCTTGCTGAAGAAATTTGGTGAGCAATACAAATCGTTGTACTTCGATTTGTTTTAATTAATTAATTTTTCAGCTAAATTTGATAGTATATGGTGAAATAGCATTTTCACGAGTAGTCGATTCAAGCCATCGTTGCCCGTTAGTGCTGCGCGAAATGTTTTCTGATTTACGAGAACTTGCAGCGCAGCATTTTTCCGGTCGAGAAGATATTCAACGACTGGTGCTTAGTTCCTTCATTATTATGCGTTTCTTTGCAGCTGCTCTTATGAATCCAAAATCATTCGGACTCAAACGTGATCAACCAGTTAGTTTTTTTCTGGAGAATTTGTCAAATAATTTCGAGATTTTGCTTTTAGTTTTTTTTCGATTATTTTTTCCACATATTTGCTACAATGTTCATAAACGAAAATTTAAGTTTTTTTAATGGATTTTTGAAGTGAATTGTTTTTTTGCTTCACGTTCTTGAAATTAATGAATTTTGTTTCGAGTTTCAATAATTTGCGATCTTTAGCCTTTTTTTACTGTTTAATCTTATAAATCATTTCTGTTATAATGCTTTAGGAAGGTGCTGTTTGTCGTACATTAGTGCTTCTATCAAAAATACTTCAACGACTATCGAATTGCGTTGTTTCTGCGAATTCACTTACTGAAAAAGAGCCATGGCTTTCATCAGTTCTTGAGAGGTTCACTTTTTAAGTTATCAGAAAAAGAGTTTTACATTCAGCGATTTTGTTGTAATTCTTATTATGTATTGGTTGTCACATTCAAGATTAAGCGGAATTTGTAGATTCACAGATGAACAGCATCGACTCGCAATGCTGAAGTTTCTTAACACAGTATCAAAGACGGAAAATGCCGCAGATGTGAATGGTGAAAATCTCTCAGTTGTTCGCGACGGGTAAAAATTTATTGAAATTCTATCACACGGGTTTTTGATTTAAGTTTTTGCAAAATGCTTTATTAAATCTCTAATACGACAAGTTGATTGAATTCAACTGCTCTTTACCATCAACATGTCAGAACGTTCCATGTTATCACTACTGAGGGAAATGTGACATTGGGCAGTTATCAGTTTCATAGTAGAAATGATAATCGCTTAACAATAATTTTAATGTTTAGTCGTTTAACTGTAATCATTATGTTGTTCTGAGAGGAAAATTTAAATGTTGATCGGTTGCAGTTTTTTTATCGAAAGAAAAATTCGGGAAAAACGTCGAATACTGAGAAAGTTAGTCAATCAGAAGCGACGATACGTCGTGTTAACAGAAAATGAGATTTGCTGGCAAAAAACAAAAGGTTTGCTTTTCTTCAACTTTTTGCAAAATAAAATTATGTCTTTCTAAGCAATAGAATCTTTCCTGTATTGCGCATGTGCTGGAAATATTTCTAGAAACTAAAATCCAGTCATTTTAAAATACCACAATTTTTCTCCCATTTTATTTTCTTGTTTTATATTCGAAATATTTCTAGCTGCAACGATCTCGTTGTTAATCAAAAAAACAATTATTTATTTTTTTCATATGGAAAAGTAGAAATGGGTTCAATTCTGTTAAGTATATCTGATGGAAACTTATTTTAGCAGATGCTGAACCGAAAGGCCGAATGAGGCTACAAGAAGTGAACCAAATAGAGCCGGTGGTAGATGCAAAAAATGTCTTCAGGATAGCATCATCTGATTCTGAAATCCAGTTTCAGGCACCGAGCGCTGTTGAAATGAATGAATGGTTAGATGTTTTGTCCTTTTTTGCTAATCTGAAATAGTTGAAACCAATCAATTTATGCTTAACAGAATAAGCTTTTTGGATAAACTTCCATTGAAAATTTGAAATTCTAGGATAGTGCAAATCCAGAAACAACGGAAGCGGCAACTTATGATTGCCTTGCGCACGAACGAATCGAACGATGCATTTGAAATAGATACTGAACGAGAACTTGAGGCAATTCATGCGATACTTTATGAAAATGCAGAAATACTAAAGCAGTGGAAGCATATGCTGGAGACGGAGATTACAGCTGGACATCCATGCATACCGAGTGCATTACAGGACCAGGTTGATTTTTCAAAATATCGAAATTTCGTCATTACGAAAGTTTTTATTTACCTTTGTTTTTATTTACTTTTTTAAAGTTTTTTTATTTACGAAAGTTTTTATTTTTCATCATACACTATTTTCAGTTGAAAAATAGTGAAAATCCGGAACAAGCGAAGCAGATATTTTACAGTAGTCTTCAAGAAATTTTACATAGTACTTTATTGATCGAGAAATCACATGATGAAATTGTTAGTCGCTTCATTAAACAAGTAACATTTTCTGCTTAGTTTTTTTCTTCTCTGGTATTAGCGACTTCTTATTGGATTATTATGTTTTATAAAATTTAATTGAACTGCTAGAAAGTGATAAAAATTATTTAAGAGTAAAGTTAAACGTTCAACATTAATTGATTAAGATTGCTTATTCCGAAATTCGTGAAATTCATACGCTTTTAGATGCGTTACGGTAAAGGGACACGGGAACTTCTAATTGGTGATGATAATTATTTGCTATTGAAATCACGATTTCGTAAAAGCATTGATGAGACCTGATATGTAGGATGTAAGAAAAGAGAGAAGGAGACGAGATACTAAGAACGGTGAATGTAGCACAAGCAATCGTAAGACTATTCTCGAACTCAGGAAAGAAATCAAATTTCGCGAAAATGCCTTATTGTTTCTGCTATGGTTTTGCATATTATTTTTTTCCAAAATTTTGTAATCTATTTCTTTTTTTAAAGGGTCTTTATTCTTCTAAGGTGCTTGAGTATTGTTACCGCTATTTCTCTTAATTTCTCGCTCAAAATCGTTACCTGAATTTTAGATATAAATTTCCTGTTACCAGTTGAGTCATTTCAGTTCTCTTCTGGTTGAATATGATTGAATAATAGTAGGATCTTTTGTCCTTCAAATACTTTTGTGTTATTAAAAAATGGGAAATGAAATGAATTGTTTTAATTGAAATATTTGCTCAAATGGAGAAGTGGTAGAAAATTGTTGCATCATACAGCAATATTTAAGAAATGAGGAAATAAATAAGTAGTTTATAGGAATGAAGTGGATTTGCAGTTGTCAGTTCAAGTTTCTCATGTGTTTTTTACCTCGACTGTTTTTTCCTTTATTATTCCTCCGTTGTGTATATTGTTCTTTGCAATTTCATTAAAACAATATGTTGTTCTGAGCAATTTCATTAAAACAGTATATTGTTCTTTGCAATTTCATTAAAATAGCTGCCTCAACTGGAAATTGGCTTTTTGTTCATTTTTACTAATATTTATTAGATATTATGTGGTTTAATTCTCAATTTTTCTCTTTTTTTTTGGAAATTTCAACACATATTATAGCAATCATATAATTTCGTCTAATTTTTTTTTTCAGTTGTTGTTAGAAGCAGCTGGTAGATATTTTTATTTAAGGTGTTACGAGAGAGAAAATGTATGTCTGGATACTGATTGATAATATGAGAATAATTAAATAAGCACTCGTAGGTAAATAATTATTTTGTCACCATTATTCAATTATTCGATTAGTTTGATTTGTTTCCTTTATTATTTTTATATCTGTTCGATCATAAATTGCAGCAAGTTTTATCATCTCACTTTTTCCATTATAGAATTACATCTAATTTGAAAATATTACCAAAAGGAAACTTTCATTGAGCTGGAAAATATGTCTAATTGAAGGATGAGAGAAGTAGGATTGATCATTCATACAATTTATTTGGCAAACGAAACACAAGAAACATTGGTTATTTGTTAACTGAACTTGAAGTAAGGACATGCAATGGATTTTGTGAAAGAAATCCTTCATACCTGTTCAGATGAGAAGCACAAGGAAGGAAGTGCCGTGTCGGAATTATATGAACTTTTCAGAGCGAAAACATAGGTTGAATAAATCCCAAAATTTTTATCTCACATCAAATCTGCTACCATTGCTCTAGTTAAGGATGCTCATCTCGATGAATGAGCTGATGAATTGACTCAGGAATTTTCCCTGATCAAAGCAGGCTATTTATTTCAGATTATCTCTCGCTACAGCAAACAGCATTAAACATCAGAATGAAAGAAGACTTTGAGCTATGCGAAATATAGGAAAGTTGCAATATTTATGTTAATGCTAATCAATTAATGCGGAAATAAATTGGAAAAGCTCATGCCAGTAAATTAACACATAGACGTACAGACCAATCACCGATATTAAACAGGAAGAATTCAGAATAAGATAGAGATGAAGCGTTTTATAAAAGAAAATTTCACATCGAAATCTCTTAAGAAATGCTGCAAAAGATACACGTTTTCAACGTTTAACGACACTTTTATTTTGCTGAATTCAGGTGACTCAATCTTTTCGCATTACTGAATTTCATCCTCTTTCGAATACTTAATCAGAAGCAAAGCATTACACATTAGTGCAAAGATATCTTATATTTTTCTGCACACTTATTTACAAGCCACTCATCGCCAGAAGCGCTCACAAGTCGATTAACAAAACTAGGAAGATTCGTCCAGCACATACGCAGTAGGTACTCCACCCCTTACCTTCATTTCAAGGTATTGGACTGCAGAGGCTGCGTAAAGTAACGACGCGTAAGTGACCTCGTGGCGGTACGTGACAAGTTTCGCCATACTCACTTCGCGTACAACCCAGACATAACACATGAGTTCCCGATACCGTTTAAGCTTTACCATATAAGCTCGATTGATTTCAGATGTTGAGTTATAGACATGAATGGTATAGAGTCATGCCATACTGGTTTACGTCGAGAGTAATGGCGCGATGTTAGGAATGTTGAACATTGGAAGTTTTGTATTAATTAATAGATTCAGATCACTGTATGAGCAGAAACATTTGCAACGCGATGCAATCATTGATTCATAAATAAAAGGAAATCATTTAAGCACATCTTTGGTGCCAATCCAGCATCGTCATTTAATTATTCATTCTTTGTCAAAGTAAAGAGTTCGCTTTTTCCATTCTTCTGTTGCACAAAAATTAACGGGATCAGTTTAGAAATTGAAATTTCAGATTCAAACATTTAATTCATTTTCATTCAGATAAATTATTACTAACTTCCAGGCGAAACAGAAGCTCGTTTGAACAAAATATATCGAACGATGGACAATAAAATGATATATACGCATAGTGATAACATTGCGGCCTCTGAAACTTGTAAAATTTGCGATGTTCCTTAGCAACAAGCGAATAGTAAGTTGCTAAGAAACTTTGTAAACCCCATTATATCTTTCACTCGTGCTCTCGAATTTAGTTACAAGGAAGGAGGAAAAATGTCTGAGATATGCGAGGATCAAATCCTGTCTTAAAATATAATTCAGAAATAATTCATCTTTGAGCAGGAGATCGTACGGCGAATAGCTTTAATTTTAGTGAGGAGCACCTGGCATTATTTAAACGAGATTAACTTAATCTTTTGGTGCGGATTATTGACAAAAAAGGAATGAAGGTTGTTGCTAAGTTCGCTGGTGATTGCAAATAACAAAAGTGAGAAAGGAAGGGATGACGAGAACATTGGTAAATTGGATCTATTGATGATGACTTGGCTTACAGTATACGAAGTCTGTCAATATTTGATAATATCGGTAAATGTTTAAACAGGCAAAGAGAACTTGCATTGCTATAAAAATGTGAAAAATAATGTTTGAAATTTCTATAAGAAGAGCTTCGAGATTGTTCTGTTGCTCAGACTAATTTTTCAAAGAACGATGATATCAGAACGGTGTAGAACGATCGTACTGTGCTAAAGGGATCAGAAATCACAGAATCAATTACCAAGCAATAGGCTGCTTCTTTTCAATTCTCTCTGGGTCTTGATTTTTTGGAAAGCCCTTCGGTTGATGTTAGCACTTTATTTAATTTGTTTATGATATATACAAAAATACAATATGACTGTACAAATGAAACTGTACATTTAGAGGTTTGATAGAAAGTAATTGAAGAATTTATTAGGAATCTGATAATAATAAATGCCTTTTGACGAATAGTTAAAGTATTTGTCAGTTTTTGTTGAAGTAAAAAATAATTTCAAAAAAAGCAGCAAAAATAGAACAACTCAAAAAATGTCTTAATTTTTTGTTTCTTTATTGGATGAAATGATTATGAGATAATTTGTCAAATTGCAAATAGCAATGTAATAGAGAAAGATGATTTATACATAATATTTATCATTAGAACAATGTCATTTATTAGCTTTGCTGTCCTGTGATGTGTTAGGCAAACTTCCACGTATTTGAACAGCTTTGCTTATATCTCCTTCGCTCTTTTTGGCTCGAAATCGAGGATACCAGCAGCTTATCCGCATCCATTTTGTCCTTTCATCGTTATTATTCCTGTTTCGCGAAGTAAAGTTTATATCCGAAGGCGCTGTCATCTCTAGCTAATATTTCATATGTTAAAATAAAGCAAAAACCAATTCGCTTATAAGGATAAAATAATGAAACATTTGTGCATTAAAATTTTGTAAATAACTTCGTAAAAAAACATGGCACATTTTCATCAACCTAGTTTGGATCTGCTTACAAGACTGCTAGCAACTATCTTCGTTACTTGTCGATCTGAGTAGAGTGTGCACTTGTCGTTCTCATACTTGATTCTCCATTCTAGTAACATTCCTTGACTCATAAACTTCTGTAACATGATTTCTGCAATGGTTCTCTGGTTTGCACAAATTCAATAACCTCTTTTTTTCTTAGACAAATAATATTTCTGATAAACAACCAGCTATTTCCTTTTGAGATTATTTACTATCTGCAGTAGTATTTTCGATTTCAACGTTTCAATTATTAATCTGGGAATTTGGAATTACTTGAAGTTTTAAAAAATTTGACTTAGAAAGACTCAGATATAGATCCCTCAGAAGAAGCAAAGAAAGTTTCTAATTGATTTAAACGCAAAGTTAAACTTTTGCAGTATGAAATCGAGGAAGAATTAAATTTATATGGCTCTAACTGAGATCCATAGAGCTATCATTATGAAATCCAGTGCTAACTTTACCAGTTTTACATCTTCATCGTCTTCTTTGATCGTGAATAATTTTTTTTTGGCAGCATTGAATATTGGGCTTACCTCTGTCTTTTCTTCATTCCATGTCTGCCTCCATTTTTTCCAGCCAAGCACGATCAAATTGAAAGTAAGAAAGTTCATGCAAGATAAGTTTATTTCTCTAACAAAAACTACATCACTGATATATTTTACATGCAGATTCCGTCCATAAAACAAGCGAAGCTCAGGCCTTATGCCAATTAGGGAGAGTGTAAGGAGCTCTTGATCGAATCAAATTCGATAAGCAGCTGCTAATTTAAAAATAAATATACACTTATCACTTTCCAATCAAAAATTATTCTTGTTTTTTTACATTCGAAATTTGAGATTTCGTTTCGTGAACTAAAGGACATGGTCACTATGCTTTCCATTTATTATCCAAATAATTTATTGGTGTTGTTTCATGTTTGAATACCACAAACATCATTGTCCTGCCAAATTTCAAGTATGGAGATTAATTGCCAATTATTATTTAGTCTGATATGATGGCCTTTGTCCGGCATTATCCACTTAAAATCCTTTCTGTTCTATAAATAAGAAATGGGGGAACTGTAAAATAATCTGTACTCCGTTGCGTTCAATTTCTTTTATCACTAAGATAAATAATATTTTCATTTTTTTAATTCTTCATTGAATTTTCTTATAAATTCTTTTTTGTTGGAACGGAAACTTACACGATTTTGAAAAGTATTAGTGTGTCTAAGTTGGAGGTAAAATTGTAAAGTTATTATCTACTTGAGTTCATCAAAATATTACTTATCCCAAATGGTTGCTATATGTCTGGTTTCGGTAATTTTTATGTTCTTAATTAAAATGGAATCAGCAAACATAGTTTTAGCATTTTGACAAAAAAAGAATTTTTGCACTGATAATTGTAACATCTTCTTCCGTCTGCTTAAGCGGAAAATTTTTGATAATTCGAAAAAAAAAGTAAGAGAAAGATTCGTGTATGGGACAAAGTCGTTACAACTTTACAGTAGATTTAAATTTATAGGAAATTGTCAATTTGTACATAAGCATTGTTTGAAGAATATCTTTAAATCAACAAGGATTGACTGATCAGTATTTTTCACTGAGATGGATACTGTTTCAGTTCTTTGTGCTATTTACCAGTACAATTAAGCAAATCAAAGTTTAGATGTTTGAATTCTTTCATTATTGTGGAACAAATATAAAATGATTTCAACCAAACGTTTTTAAGATATTACCTTCAAAATTAAATTTGCTAAAGAAAATAAAGTTTTATGAAATTTTCAATTTTTGAATTTGAAATATTTTAAAACAAATTACATAAGCAATCCTCTTCACGTAAAATCAGATTTCAGCAATGCCTTGTTTTTATCTTCCAAATAAAAACATTCATAATAAATTCTTCAAATTATTGCCTTTTTTCTTGCCGTTTTCATCAAACATTTTATTTCATATCACCGATGCTGTATTGTTGCAGATAATGTGATAGCAGAAACGTAATAGCTATCCAAATATGTATTTTGATGTTTTGATGACAGCTATTACTCTTCGAATTTTAGAGAAAGATTCGTTCTAAAAAATATGGATGGAACAGAACCAATTTGCTTGTTGACTTAGGTCATCTTATGTTGATTATCTCTTTAATATATGAAAATTAGCAGAGCTGCTTTCATTTTTAAGTCCGGTATAGTGACCCAAGAATTGCCAGTTCGAGATAGAGGTAATGCTATCATTAGCTTTCGATATGTCGGAATCCCTGATAGTTGGCGTTCTCCACCGTGCCTGACGTAATCATCAACGTGAAAACTGGACATTCGGTAGCTGCTTTTTTATTTAAAAATTAATAATTTGATGAAAAATGTGCAAATAAACATAATTTTTTTTTGTAGCACCATTTTCTAAGGAATCCTTGAATATTTTAGATAATTTAAAAACGTTCAGTAATTCTTTAAAGTTTTTTTGCAAATTATGCATCGTTTTCATATTTGCTGTAAATTAAATATCTACAAAATAATATTTTCTGTTTTTAAAAGTTTAAGAATGAAATATATTGGCAAAAACATGTGAAATGTTATTCGGACTAGTGATAACATGAACTTCAGAACGAGAGATTTCGTCATAACATGTTACCCGCATATAGCGGGCAATTGTTATTTCTCTAGTAAGCATATAACTAAAGACCGTTTAGAAAATATCCAAAAGCGAGAATCACGGCTATAGAATTGATAAAAATGCTAATTAATCTATAACATTAGATAAGTAAGTTTCCTTATTTTCTATTGTTTCTTATTTTAATAAGTTTGCTTTATGAAACTTTTTCTCGAAAATATAAATTAGTGAATTTTGAAATGCTGTTATTAGAGAGTGAAGATAGAAATGGTATTATGTCCTCAAAAAAAGAAACGTTTGTATTTCTAAAATTCCTCTAGGTAGTTGGATGTAAGCTCAATTCAATCTTACTTGTAAAAATTAAAACAAAAATGTGTTCATTTAGTAGAAAAAATATAAGGAATATAAGACATTTGTCTCGATTATTACTTAATGAAGAATTGTGCAATTTGAATAAGCGCTCATCTTAAGCTTTGTTGGGCCAAAATGCCGTTTATTAGGAAAGTTTCTCACTTTTTTTTTATATTGAAAATGATAGGAGAGTTGGTAGGGAATGGAAACCAAGCATATCTCAAATTAGATTAAGCAAAGCAAACGAGACGAGGCGATTTCAGTTGAATTCGAACAAATATAAAAGATTCGAGGCTGCAATTCAATTATAAAAATCCTCACAATTTACTTTTCCAATTTTTTTCCATATTCTCTCTCATTTCTCTTCTGGGCTGAATCAAATTTTAATTGCTGTAGAATTCTATTTCAAAGAAAAATTTCTTTAAAAATTCTCGACTTTGTTGCTTTTGTTCAATTGGCCTCATTCAGCTTGAGTTAGTTCATAATTTCTAAAAATTCTAAATTAATTCTTCATTTTTGCATCCATTAAATCAATTAGTTTTCTGGTTTGGTTTGCTATTTCATTCCTGGCTGCTAATAATATGAATAACTACCATTTACTGCTAAATTTCATGCTCTTATCTTTTAGTTTTTAAAGCAGGAAACTGAAAGGCAGGCAATTTCAGATCTGGATAATTCCTGTCCTAATTGGTGGTCAAATCGTTTCACACCAATCGTTCCTTGATACATGGCAAAATGATAAGCTTATTCTTCTATGTTTCAGTGTTTATCTTTCCATGTTTCTCTTCTCGAATATTCTGACCACATCAAGTTCAGCAATCTCCGAAGATAGTATTTATTTGAGCTATATGATAAAATTAAATTAGTATTTGAAAAGATCTATTGGTTATCTTTTTACGGCCTTTGAGAAACTTGTTCGAACTTTTTTTAGCAACTATTTTCTCTTTGTATAACGCTGTCAGTTGAACTAGTTGAGAAAATAATTTCTGTAAATATTTTCAAAGTGTTTTCACTTCAATAAAATTTGTGCGTTTAATTTTTTAAAAATGTTTAAGAAACATTTATTTCCGTATTTTGGCATGGAACATGTCAATCTACATAAATTTCTTTACAAACTTTTGTTAAACATACTGATAAACAAAATGAAAGTACTGCTAAACAAAGTACTGTTAGGAAGATTTAAAACTATTTCAAGTCTTTGCGAATATTAAAGGAACTGATCCGGTTTTAGAAAGCTTAAGAAAATATGATAGGAAAATATCATCATCAGTAACAACTTAATCATTCATTTTATGCTGATTGCATGAGAAGTTCGAATTTTCTTCCTAATTTGTCATAAATCTGGATCTAAAATGATAACATAAGTAACTTGGCTGATAATCACTAATGATGACTGTTCAGCTGAGCGATTGTAACACACTTAATGATTCGTCAAGTGCTCCGTTCTCATTGTTTAGAAACTTTTGGTAAGTTTCCAAATTTTGGTGTCATTCTAATTGTGGTAGAAACTGAATCTGGCTTGTTCTGGCGCCTACTTTGTTATCGAATATATCGCATCACAGTCAATACTTGGCTGATTTTCGATTCCTTATTAATATTAACGAATTTATTCTGATAAAATTTTCTCTCAAATTAAAGGATGCTTTTGCTTTCTATCATTGATTTTTGAATAAACAGATAAGTTAAAGAAGAAGAGAAACAGAAATAAGGAAAATGCCGTTGGGAAGATACGTCGCATACCAAAGAAGGAATGAAGAAATACCGGTTTTCCGCAATCCCGATTTAAATTTTAACTTTAATCGTATGTTTGTATGAGTGCTGAATGCATTTCTGTCCCAGCAAATTTTGCTAGTACAGAAATAGCTTGATTAATTATTTTATTGTCCTTGATATTAATAAAGTTGCTTGGTTTACTTTTTTCTTTCAACTACAACTAAGATCTGCTTGCTGGGTAATTCAGTCCTTGGCCTTGATAAAGTCACTACAGTTTGCATGTCCACAAGTCCAATATAATATGAAATACGTTACAGTTGATTATTTTGAGTCAAAGCAAATTACTATTTACTTACGACATTCCTGTAGAGTATGTGTGCTTGATTCTTGTATATTTCAAACTCAGTCACAATTGATCTTAATCAGAAGAAGGCTTTTTGCTATGTTATTCTAATGAGGCAGTGACTTTTGGAAATTGATGAAGCGTATATAGAAATAGGAAAAAATAGGGAAGGATTCCAGAAATTTAAGAAGCAGGTTGGTCTAATCATGGCCAGAACATGTTTTCTGTGATGAAGAACCATTTCAGAGGCCAAATAGAAAAGTGAAAGCTTTATAATAGGGTTTAAAGCATAACTATCAAAATGTTTACTGATCAGGCACCATTCAGTGAGGTTTGAGAATATAACACTGAATGATCAACACACAAAAAGATCAGAAAATTACTTTTTGTTATAATTTGTTTGCTTTGTTTTACCTACACGAATGCATAAGATTTAAATATTTAAATAGTAGCGATCAGTGCTTTTGGCATCAAAGCGAAAATTGCTCAAAATTGAATTTTACAACTACTTTTTCTCCAAAATATTTCGTTAATAACTTCTATAGTTATTTTTGCTTTTTTTTTGTTTTTATTTAGCTGTAGCGTGAAAGGACGTTTTTTAGAAATTCAAAAAGTAAAAACTATTGACAATTTATTCATATTTGATGGAATTCAAATTACATTTTGAATTCAATGACAAATTATTCTGCGACTAGATTTAATAAAAAAATTCTCTTGTTAATTTATCAATTTTCTCACTCATATAGAAAATTCTCTTATCATCTGTGCAAATTTTTCAACGGCAAGCATCATTTTTGAGACCATGATTTGCAAACATTTTTGATTTCTGCAAACAAAGTTTGAAAATGCTGAACATGAAAGAGAATAAAGATTGTAAACTTTATCAAAAATTTGATTTCAAAATTACAAACAGAACAGGTCGAATAAAAGCACTGTAACTAGCGTTTGAAGATGTCTTAATCCCGTCTTATTACTATTTTTTGATTACGACCATCAACACAGAGCCGGTTTCAAATTCAAGAGGTCGAATTTGACAGAAACAGGATGGCATGTGATCGCAATGGCAAAGGAAGAAATCGTTTTTGTCACAAATAGAAATTTCTTTTTCACTCGCTGTTTTATGTCTGCATTCAGACATACAACGATGATCTGGTATATAATCTGTAAAAAATAAAAGAAGCTAATCCAGACGATATCCTAAATTGAGAATGTTTGGAACCATCATTCATGACTAATTTTCTTTTGTAATTTCAAATTCATTTGTAGTTAAAATTAGAAAAATTATTTGAATTACACTCAGAAATGTAGTTCGCATTCTTTGAAATTCACTTTCCTGTTTATTAGAAAAACTGTCTCACCCACAACAATCGTTTATAAATTTTCCCTCAATGTTTTTCGCAGCAGATGACATCTGCGATAATATAAATCTTTTTCTGATTTTCCGAAACACTTTAAAAACTTCTGAAACTTTTCCCATCCTACAGGATACAACAACCTTAGAAAAGATCATCTTCAATTCTAAATCGGTGCGAAATGTTCAGTTTTTTTATATAAAAGAAATTATTGATTTTTAGATCCGAAAATAAATCATTAATATTCGAGAACAAGTAAAAATGGATGTATGCACTTAAGAGATGGATAATTCACCAAGTTATAACATGTCTAACCTCAACTTTATTTCACTTTGTATATGTAAAAAATGACAGTAATTTAGATAAGGCAATTCTTTTATGATGTAAACAAGCTTATTAGCCATCAATTTAAAAGATTAGAATCAGAGCTGTCAAAGTCGATTAAAAGTGTCAGTTATAATCACGGCTAAAGACAGTGGCTGCAGTATTATGGGTACAGTGTACTATCTCTGTTGTATTACCTGCAGTAACGCAGAAATTTCTCAATTTACTAGTATCGAACACTTACTTCCTTTTCCTTGTTCCAAATTCAATAGCATCTTCCATACTTTTGTCCATTTAATAAATTTTTCCTTCAAGTTTCTTGAATGAATTATTTAAATCCAAAACAAAGATGAGAATAAATGATTGCAACAATAAATGTGACTTTATCTACCAATCAGCTGTTCCTGGCATGTTGCCGTGCTATACAAGTTAATTTCCTGTACGGATTATTCGGATAATAGATTTTACAGAAATATACGACAAAATCATTTCCCAAAATTTCTTTAATATACACTGGAGAGCTAATTTTATCAGCTTTGTTCGAAATCACTGACCAGTTTCTTCTTCATCATCCCGAACTGACCATTCAGATCTTCCAGATACGAGACTTAGTGAACTTGCCAACAATGCTAACGTTGAAGTTCATTGTAGCTTCTGATTTTCATGTCGATATGAGTTATGTGAAAATGGTATAGAAGGCAGAAATGTACGTGAAGCGTGATCCTCATCAGCAAGGTGATTGTTGTTTTTTACCAATGCTTTGATAAATTCTAATCTAATTTATTCATTTCATGAATAAATAAACCTTCCTCACTTCTTCATCTGTTTTTAAATCGCCCAGTGAAAATTTTGAAAAACTAACTTTTACTTTTTCAATCAAATCCCATCACCAGAGAGTTTTTGATGATTTTGCCCACAACAGTATCTATTTATCTCTGTTTACAAAACATTTGCCAAAACTTTTTCTTTTCCTTTGCCAATTTACTCTCTTTTAAAGTTCAGTGTGTTCCAAATTCATTGATTAGGTTGAAATGATAAACAGGTCTGGAAACAAAATAATTAGTCTGATTAGCTTTTAAAAGAGATATTTTAAGCAATTGCTAATAGAGCATTTTCTTTATGATATGAATGCAAAAGACGATACACTCGTTAACGATACCGGAATATCCCAGTTGTCATAGAACAGATAGATATCCGAGGTAATGTAATGATATCTCTCAAATCTTAAATCTCTGAGAGTTGTAATCTTTCAAATTACAATCAAACTATTTTTTGCATATTTGCCATATTTTTTTCTTCACATAATTATTGGAAAAATATTGGAAAATTGTTGGAGGAATATTTAAAATGAATCAAATCACTGGGAAATATGCAAATGAACTAGAAAATTAACAAATACATAAAATGATTGTTGTATGTAATAAGAGATATTCCATCAAAAGTTACTCGCTTAAATTGTACAAACTTTGCTCGATAGTTTTACAAAAGTAGCAAAGAAGAAGTGTACAGTTCCGTTTCTAACAAATTTCAATTCAATAGAATGGTTATTGTTCATCTTTAACAATTTCTAAGGTAATAATAATACTACCAGAAGTACTGAGATATACTGAAAAAAAAATTCTGAGATTACTCGAGAAATTTTCTAGCAAATACTTTTGTTTATTTGATAAATTTACGTTGCATATTTGCCAAAAAAGCTGCATTTCATTTCCCCAAAAAGATGTGAGAGAAATAATTCCAAGTGTATTGGCACTGAGCCAATTGACGTCGTAATCATGTTCTCTACCCTACTATTTTACTCTCTTCCTCCATCCGTCTACCTACCTATCTCTCACCCTCTCTCTCTTTCTCTCTCTACTCTTTAACTCTTACTATGTCCGGTATTTGTTTGTAGCATATATTCTGGAGTAGAATTAGTAAAAGGCAAAATGATAATGTACCACACCAATCGTTATTATACTTTTACTATCTCTTTTATTTGCTTCTCTGCTGTCTACACCCTCACCCATGCTATCTTATATTTCTCTCTTTCACTACCTTACTACTCTTTACTATCTTTTATTTCTTTCTTTCACTACTCTCACTACTCTTTTCAATTCATTTCGTTAATATTACTGCTGAATTGAGCGTAGGCGTACTACTAGTGGTGTTGTTATCGGTCAGTGATATTAGTGAAGAGAGAGAGAGAGCGAGAGCGAGAGAGAGAGAGCGAAGGAGGGAGAGATGCAGAGAAGAAGAAGAAGGAAAAAGGAAGAGAAAATGAGTATGTGAAGTGCATGTTGATGTTGAGCCTACTGCATGTTGTACACTACTCATCGGGGGATTTTCCCAGTAGTATACTGAGAGTTACTATTACTCTCATAGCTTTCCCCCGGTATATCTATGAATAAAATTCACAATGCTGTATTGCTTTCAACGATGCAATAAGAGGGAAATAGATTATTGTTGAGTGTTGAGGGGTAATATTTGTTGTTTAATGATTGGTGGTTATGTTTATAATCAATGATTTGTTGATTTGTGCTATTGCAAAGACCTATGCGCTCTCAAAATTGACAAACAACAAACGTGAGTTTAGTTAGTATTTGTGCAACCTGGTAGATTGCCAAATGGAACAAGTTTCCCACGGAAACATCGTTGAACATCAAAAGCCTGCGAGTAGAGTAGAAGGAAGCAGGTGCATTAGTTGTAGACATGATGTCTTTTCAAATGTGTACGTTTTTGTTGTTTGTCTAATAAGTTTTGGAGACATCATTTTTGCATGTACTTATTTCAATGAGTTTAAAATGTTTATTAAAAGGTGAAATGAAATGAATGGAGCATTTCATTGTGTGTAGTATCAATGATAGGTGAAATTTACCAGTTGTACCAATTGCTTCTTCTGTTGAATAATTTTGCTAAAGGAATACTTTTCCAATTTATTTTACAGTTATTTACTATCTTTTCAAATGAAAAAAAATTTTGAAAAGATAGTATCGAACAACAACAACAACAACAACAACGGAGTTATCATTAAAACATTGACTAATTTATTCCAATTTATCTAATTTAACTAATTTATCCCAATGGAAGTTTCTTAGATAGAGAAAATATCGCTAATATTAAGTATACTGTTGTTGGTGTTTGTAAAAGTTGAAAAAATCATATGGGAATGTTGTAGAGGTCACATTAGTATTGACTGTAAGATGATGTTGTACAGTATACCGGCCAGCAATCACGCAGCAGAGCGTATTTTAGCGTTAATGACTTATTTTCACCGCCATAATTTCTTCTTCTATTATACGTTAAATTATATTACTTTTATCGTCTTGTTTTTAGTTGATAGAAATTTGATAACTTGTAAATGTATATGGTAGTCGATTTGGTTTCATCGTTTTTTTTTTTTTTTTTTGTTAATGTAAAAAAAAGTCGTACGAACGTTTTTTTTTGAATTGTTTTGAGATTTTAAGATGCTAATTTGGAATATTGCAGAAATGC
This sequence comes from Mansonella ozzardi, assembly GCA_029876185.1. Taxonomy (NCBI): domain Eukaryota; kingdom Metazoa; phylum Nematoda; class Chromadorea; order Rhabditida; family Onchocercidae; genus Mansonella; species Mansonella ozzardi. The sequence continues at coordinate 64,899 of JARVGP010000128.1, forward strand.
CTCCTGTTAGTGATGTTGATGAAATTATCGAAACCGAAGTGTGCAATCGTTTAATTCGCCTTTCATGCGCCAAAATGGTTAATTCAAAGAGTGAACGTGGTGGTGCAAAGCTACATCGAAATCTCTTAATTCTGCATTTATTGAGGAGAGCTCGCGATGAACAGAAAAGGTTAGTCTGAGCTATTATATTTGCTTTCTTTTTCTCTAACCATTAGTTTTCAGGTATTTTCATACGAAGAAATAATTTTTTCAAGTTTTTTAAAGAAAATTTTTAGGTTTCCAATGTTTGCAAGTAGCTCAGAATGGGTGGAAGGGCAAGAGTTAGAAGAGAGCTCGATGATGATGCTACACGCAAATCCTGTCCCAGCTTTGGATACGTTTTCTTCTTCCCATTATGTCGATGTGGATGACGAAGAGAACGAAATGGATGTCAGTTATGAGAGTGCAGAAATGGATACAACTCACCTGTTGGATTTGTCGAATAAGTAGGAACTTTGTATCTTAACTATTGTTATAGATGGAAATCGGAAAAGTTTGTAATTAGTTGCACAGGAGCTTGGATTAATTAGTCGGGTGGCAGCAATGGCTTCATATTGCAAAATTTCTTCAGTTTCAAGTGTAGTATGTCAATTTAAGATATTGCTAAATCATCGTAACTTTTTGAGTGAATAGAGCCAAATGTTATCATTGTGACGAAAAACTTTCGAAAGCAGTTGTAACAGATGAAATTCTTACTGATACAAGTAATTTTCCAATTTTGAAAGCGTTTTCCCAAAGGGAAGAAAAATGCAAACTTGGAACAGAATGGAAGTGTGTTTGATTTCTTTCCTCGATTGTCAGCTTGTTTGATAGATGTGCCATAGTGGAAGTTTTTTTGCATCGATGATATTAATAACGTTTAGTCTGTAAGAAAAAAACCTGGAAAAGTTTTTCGTTTTGATATCTTATATTTTCTAAAGTCGATGAATACGAAGCTTTTTTGCAATAAGTATGCCAATCTTTTTTTTTCTTTTTTGAGATGTTTATGATTCTATAGGCATTTTATTCTCTTCAAACCAGTGAATATCAAAATTTCCTAATCCGATTTTTATCTCTTCAAAAAGTCCACCAAAGTATTGGAAAATTTTCTTTCAGTCGTGAGTTTACGCAATTGGATAACAGTTGTAATCTGGTAAAGCAGGAAGAAATCGAATTTGGCTATTCCACACTTCGTCTTGCACCGTTGCAATATACATTTGCTGGATCAGAAATGTATAATACGGATGGAACAACAACCCAGCAACACATGTATAACGACTTCGCATCTCTTCCCGATATATATTTCTCGGAAGAAATGATTTCAACACAGTCAGTTAGCGGACAGGCAAAAGAGAAGGCAGAAGAACAAATGGAGGAATTGGCGACACATAAGTCAGAAGGAGATTCTAGCTTTGATTGCTTAACAGTTTCTGCTGACACGTCTGTTGTTCCCGTTTCAGAATTTGTCTCGGATGACGAAATTTGTTCATGTACCAGTAATGACGATCTTAAGGAAGACGGAAATTCTCGAAACAGCTCATCACATTCAGTGACTTCGCTGCATCATCGAAAACGTAAAACATCATCACTTCGTTTACCGTCTTCGTGTAGTGTGAAGAAGTGCTGCGTCGAAGAACGTCAGTTGACGGGCCTGATTTCAGTATTCAATTCAGGACTTAGCGTTGTCGCTGATCAGTTTCTCGCGCGACCAGCTAGCGCTAGCGTTTCTTCGCTGCAACAAACCCCGAAGCAGATTAATTCATTTATACATATTACTTGTAATCCGCTGATCTGTTAGTTGCAGTTCGGTTTGATTTAACTGATTTTTCTTTTCTGTTTAGGCTTTCATATATATATATATATATATGAAAATACAATATATATATATATATATATATTGGTCAGGCCTATCAAGCTAATTTTTCTGCATGCTTCCAGATCTCTATTTGAAATGATTTTAAAACAACAGAACTGATGGCACATTCTTCAAAATTGTAACTTTTGGTCCAAGTTACATGCTACTGCAAATAAGTTTATTGGTAAAGAATTGTTAAGCTATAGATTATAATAATGAAGATAATGATACAGTGTATATAATGATTATATGCTCATTCAACTCGTCATTTTTTATAACAAGTATAATTTTTTTCTTGTCGAGTAAATGAGTGTTAAAATAATAAATCATACTCAAAAAAATCAAGTCTCATGCTGCTTCTTATCCCTGATATCTTACTAAACTGCTGCTTTGGCTTGCTCCTTATGTGCTTCACTACATTGTTTTTGTGGTTGACCAAACATTGCTTTCTTACTGGTAAACATATAGTGCTGATTATTTCAAAATTTTCAAAAAAAAAAACCTCTTAACAGTAGAGCAGGTTAATTTGACAGTGATTGTTTTGAACTTTTATTCTGGTGAAACTATGTAATTTTTTGTAGAAAATCCTTGTACTTTACTTTGGTAGTGATTTTTTTTCTCAGCATGGTAGTGATTCAGAAAACTTCATGTTGTTTTTTCGTTACTTGCATAGCACTGTGAATAGGAGACTGTTTCAGTCAAAATGAAATTTGAAAGTGATCTAAAACGATTTTTCACTTGTAGTTTTTGAATTTTTCTTTCTGTTCACAGAAACGATGCATGCCCACATCAGTCTAATTTTCGCCGCTATTTGTTGGAGTCTGAATTTCGATTTGAATTGAGCGTATCTTTTTTGATGCATCTAATTTCCGGAATATATGTTTGGTTATTCAGAATGTTTATGCTTGTTTTTCTGATTGTCATAACTTGTTTGGTGGTATTATGAAAAATTGTATTTCTCGTTTGGTGGTATGTCTCAGATGGTTGCCTGTGCTTTCAATTTATTGAAATGGAATTTGTTGAGTACTGGATTCATGTTAATCTTTCATTTATGAGAGGTATTTAAAAATCCAGCGATCAGAGAGTTTGTTCTTTCTTTTTGTGCAAAATATACTATATGTTTTAAAAATTTTGAGTTACTTTCAAAGTGGTTTTATGTATTTTTTTCTCATTTGCGCTTTTATAATGCATGCAGTATTGGGAGGAGGAAGATGTCGAAATAACTGCTCATGACTTTCTTCTACTGGAAATTAATATCAGATATCAGATGTGCTAGCTTACTATCATTTATTTTTTGAGCTATTTTAATATTAGGTAAAAAAAGATTTGATACGGTCTATGTTAGGGGCGAGCGGAGAAATCATAACAACTTCTTATCCCTCTTATAATCTAGCTAGCTTTGTTCATTTTAAATTTTCCCTCAAGTTGACATGTAGATGTTTCCAACTGACTCATTGTAGCGCTTTTTTCTGTTTGGTATGATTTTTTATAAAATTTTAAGTTTTTAAGTATAAAATTTTAAGCTGTGACATCATTTTATCCCTTATCCATTAATCCAACAATCTGCTTTGTGACAAACTTTTATTCCGCTGTTCTTTTTTAATAATTTCTCCTTCTGTGCATTTTACTATAATTTTTATGAGCATATATAATATCGATAATGCTGTCATCGTTGCATTGAAGCATTTTTTTTTTTTATCATTACATTTTATGATGAAAACTGCATGGCATGCTGTAAGGAATTTCATTTTTATTTTAAACAGTGCATAATTATCCTCTTTTATGTCCTTTTTTTTTTCATATGAAGTTAAACAGTATATTTGACGGTTTGTTCCATCGCAAAATAATATTGCTATTTGCCTTTTTTAAACATATTTTGTATTTCTAAGATAGTGAGATTACTTTGAAACGATTTAATGTTAAAATAGAAATATAATCCCGTTTTTTCTTGCATGAACCCAATCTTATTGGTGGAGGGAGCTTATCCAGTATCTACTCGGGTTGAAATTTCTCTGGAATTCGATCAAAATTCAGTTGTAAATACAGTTTTTGGACAGTCATGCCTTCAGTTTAGTAGGCGCTTTTAGTTACTAGAATCGTGTAGCATTATTTGCAGGTGAGCAAATAAATGAATTTTTTCATACAGCAATAAGGTACATTGATTCAAAAATAATGGCAAAAAGCGACAAAGACATACACCGTAAAAATTTAGACTACTTTTTCATGCACATTAAACAATTACTCAGTACTTTATTTAATTAAACAATTATTTAGTATTTTATTATTTAATTAGAGTGCATGTCGTTCGGACAGAGTTACCAGTAAATTTGAGAAGGTACGGCAGCAAGAAAAGGTGCAACGACGTATTACGAAAAGTTTGGATACTTCTATAGGAACTAGATATATTATTTAGGGACCACAAAAGCTTGCACTTCAAAAATGCAAATTGAAATGAAATATTGGCAATGATGATAAAGGGACATGCATAACAAAACAAATATACCTGAAGAGGACAAAAGAACAAAGACACAAAAACTTCAAAAGTGAAGTTTTTAATTGAGAAAAGTCGCTTCTTTTACCACCCAAATTGAGTTCCTTGGAAAAGAATTACCTCAATATGTCTCCTAATTTACAGTTCGAGCAATGAAGCTTAAAACCCAAAAATGAATCCTCAATCGATTTCAAATCGGGAATTGTTCTGTCTCGGACAACAGTATACCTTTTTGGATGATATAGATAGTGAAGATGAGACAAATCATAACAGTAATCAAAAAAATAACGGGTATTGTCAATGCACGAAACAGCTCAAGAGACATGATAAACGTCTTATGTACAATGTGACTTGATCGAGTGTTAAATATATTATTTGCTGGGGCAAATTAGTCGGAAGAGCAGTTTCCCTATATCCTATATATAAAAAATTAAAGGAAGCTAAATTTACTAAAATTTCGATTGTTACAGTGATAATCTTCCAGAATTTCAAAAAAGATTCATATCCATCCCTTTGATGAGCGAAATTTTCATTCCATAATCAAATATTAGAATTTTAAACCCAGAAAAAATTTTTTTTAAAAATACCAAAATGACTATTGAAAGATGATTGGGGAAAAATTAAATGCGGAAACGGCTAAATAGCAGAGAAATATCAAAAAGCTTATTTCACTCATTAAATTTTTGCCGTTCATTTGCGCCTAGTTTAAATTTAAAAAGTCACTGGAACAATTTCAATAGCTTTTATGCAAAACGATTAGTGTGTTTGATACTAGTAGAATAAATGTGAAATATGCGATGTTTGATAAAGATTTGACAGATTCTTACATCAGCAAGCGCATTGTCCATGATGCATGCGCAGTGCATGTTATATTGCGATAGATTACTGAAATGACCATACAATCCTAAATTGCGTTCTGGCATGTTACTGAATCCTAGTTAAGACTAGTATTTATAACTGAAACTAATTGAAATTTATGAGTGAAATGATATAACTATTTTACATCTTAAAATATAGTGACATGAAGAATGACCCGTTTCACTCTAGTGACAAACGAAAAAAAAATCCAAGCATCAAGTAAATTTCCAATGTTTCACAGTGTTGATTTAGCTCTCTTCTCTATGATTTCCTCCTATTTATCATATCGATTCAAAAAACTTTCTATCAAATAATCAAAATTTTTAAAATTTTGATTTTCCCACCACTAGATATGAAAAGTGAGTGCCACTGATATTACCAATGATAATATTAATCACAAGAATCACAGAATTATCGAATATCAGAAAAGAAGAAATAGGGAATATATTACAATTAAGAACGGAAAAGGTTAACAGTGAAAAAAAAAAAAGTTCAAACTGCTTGGCATTCAAACAGCAGCAGCCGTTGTAGATGAATTCGGCGGTGTCGCTTGCAAACTTAATTTATTCAAAATTTCCACCGGCACATGTTCACGAAGGATTGCATTCTCAGCTTCTAGTTGCAAAATCTGAAATTCAAGTACTGCACTTCACTAATCTGATGAATGTTGAGCCAGAAGAAAAAAGAGGACAGTATAATTTTTAAGCATATTAATAGGTTAATCACACTTCTTTTTGTTCCTGATCATTTCCAGTAATTTCAGATTATCATTCTAGTCTTTCATACCATCAGCTTTATAAACATATTTTCTAGTTTTCATCGTTTCCTGTAATAAAAAAATATAAAACACTCACCGCAGCTTCCAGTTCCATGATTTTTGCTCTTAAAACATCGACTTCTTCACGTACGGCAAACATTAAATGGGTTTTCACCAGGTCCTAAATTAACAGAAACTATGCTCGAAATTCTCATAAAGTTTCATCAGTTTCATCAATTCCATCAATCAATCATAAAGTTTCGGCATTTTAAATTTTTAAAAGCAAAAATATTAAAGTGTATTTTTTCAGACACTTTCAACTTAGATACCTTTTAATTTAGCTCTTAGTGATCAGTGGTTTATCAATTTTTTCTCTTTTACATGTTCTCTGATTCAAACGTTTTTAGAAAATCAAACTGAGATTTAAAAAACAATTTACATGTTAATGATAAGAATACATTGATAAAACCGCAATCGTAATCCATCAGGTATATTAAAACAGAATAAGTGTATTGCTTTAATTTTATAAATAAAATTTTTGAGGAAAAAGTCCGGAAAAGAAAAGTGAGGCTGAATGATTTTAAGATATATTTATTTTTAAGGGATTTTTAAATTTTAGCAATAGTTAAAACATTCGGAGCAAAAACTGATATGATGTTTGGAATAAAAGTTTGCAGAAGCAAAGTTTAAAAAGAACATGTGCTCTGCGGAGTAAACGCGTGGCGTACCAAATTTACAACTGATGGGAATCATATTTTTTCAAGCTTAGCTTGGTAGCATATTTATTCATTTCATTTCAGCAAAAACGATTGGAATTCTTCTAAAAGGATGATTAGAGTTTCTGGAAACAGGATAGCAAAGCAAGCAAACAAAAATGGGCTTACCATAGCCTGCTCAATTTTACCGTCAATAGCAATAATTGGTGTATTCGTGCCAGCTCCACTTGCGGTAACGACGGTGCCACCAACAGGTGAGCTAAAATGAAAACACTACCGGTCAGATGTAATTACTAATAATTCACAACTAATTGCAAGTTCTTCAGTGGAATAAAAGCAATTAAAAATTTGCATAATTGGGACAATGTTTTGAATGCTGAAAATGGCACACTTCTGGACAGAAATGTGTTTATTTTGAAAACATTTGCGCAAGTCCCAATGAAAAATTTCTTTACTTCGATAAAATTGTGTATTTTTAATAACTAACACACAAGTAAAACTTTCATTTAAATTAAAATGAAAATATTGAATACAAAAATTTACAGCTGTTGCACAGTTTTTTTCTGAGAAATATGGACTGTAAATGAGTGTTTGTTGTAATTATAGTGCAAACAAAAAGCAATAGTAGTTGCAAATTTATTCCACAATTTTCTCGATTATTATTTCGCTCCTCCCTTGCTTTTTTTTTCACAAATTTATCAGTCTCACGAGGATTTATGACGCACCTCGTGATATTAAAGCATGAATTCCAAATGTGGTTGAGAAGATGATGAGGAAAAGTAGGCACATAACTCGTATAAAAAAAAAGTTCGTACTAATCATTTCTATAAATTTTATCATTTTACACCTTGCGAAATCATCTGGCCACTAGTTATGCGCACACCTTCACCTTTCATGGTGAAGGTATGCGATATGATGAAGGTGTGCGGTATGCGATTTCATGATGATAGAATTTTCAGTTAGAAAAATTTGGTTTACCTGCAAATTTTTTCATATCACAGCCATAACATATATTCGAGAATACTCTGCTAGCAAAACTTTTTATTCTCTTAGCTTAAGAGATATTTCGGTAAACTCGGAATCTTATCCTTTCAACCTCAACTTTGAAGCTAAGAAAGATTGGAAGAATTTCAGATAAAAAAAAAAAAAAAAGAAAGAGAAAAGGAAAAAAAAACAAAGCAGGAAGGATTACTATTAATATCAATAAGCATTATGAATACAATCTATCAGATATTTTTGCCTGAAGTTTTGAATTCTCGATGATAGTCGAACTGAATTAGAACAAAATTATATCATCCATACTCCTTCCTTCTCATTGTAGCCCTTTATGTCTCCTTCAACTAGTGCGACAGTAATATTCACATATTACATACAAATAATTCTTTTTCTGCAAATTCATAGTTGGTATGTTTTTATTTATCATTTTACTTTAAGTGCATAAATTTTATCCAACAATGCTGTCAAATGAGTTATGACAAGGATAGCAGTATCTCAGGTATTAAATTAAATGACACTTTGAAATTTCGCATATTTCATTCTTTATATTTAATCATCTTATTTGAATCCAATCGTTATTAATGGATTAATGATGGTTACAAAAAAGCAAGATGAAAAACCGGTTTTCGAGCCATATCAAGAGAAAAAACGGAATGATGGAATATTGAGATGGTGAAGTGAATGAAATGAGGGTATGAAAAATAAGGAAATAGAGAAGGACGAAATGAAAAGAACATGATATAACCTGTTTCTGCGTTTAGTTCGAAACGATCGTAAGGAGCGATAGTCAGATGACTTTACTGCTTGATAATTACGCCCATCCGGCATCAATGAAGAACGCCGAACACGTCCAGCCATCACGCATGACGAAAATCTATGAGACAATTCAAAAAAAAAAAGGATGGCAATTTTTCGACAATTACGAACGACAAACCCAGTATATGATAAGGTCCCATGTATTTCAAAACAACACAATTTTTAAGTCACATTTAATCCATTATATTTTTTAGAAAATTCGACTATATTTATTCAACTTTAAACAAAGGATCATCTCAAACTACTAAACATGCAGCGGAAAGTTCTTCCCACATTTCAGAGGAAAATAATCATAATTCTAACAATTCAAATTTATTTAATCCCTAAGCAATGAAAATATTAACGAAAAAAAAAAATCTATAAAAAAATAGAACAGAAGAAAATGAACTAAAATAAAAATGTATTTCTTCCTGGCCTGATTCTTATCTTTACACTTTTAAAAAATTATAATCACTCAGAACCTTTTTCCTTAGTTATCAACAACAAATACTCTAGAAGAAAATTCAAAATTTTTGAACATTCGAAACAGCTGAAATGAAATAATGATAGCTACCATTCTATCCTAGTCCGTCTCATGGATCAAGGGTCAAAAATTGCTTGAAAATTCCCTTATGATATTAAGCACTCAGATGGACAAGTAATCGTAATTTTACATTAATCGAAGTAAGAAAAACTCATGAAAGATGTGCGGAGTAATAAAACTGCAATTCAAGATCTTTGAAAAGAAAACTGAAGAGACTGAATGTGCAACTGTACTTGCCTTCAGTAAAAAGCAAAGATTCTGTAACCAAATTCATCAAATACTTTGTATCCACAACTTACCACAACTTAATACTTTTGAAACCAAGCAACTGAGAAGTACAACCAGTTTTTGATGAATTAAACGTCAATTTTTCAACTGCGACTTTAATTTAAAATTACAAAAAAAAAAAAAAAAAAAAAAAAAAAAAAAAAAAAAAAAAATAAATAAAAA